>APFE030561470.1:28544-88738 GCA_000404065.3 Pinus taeda | reverse complement strand
CTTCAGGTAAGATCACCTCTATTTATTTCCCTCAAATAGCTAGAAGGTAAGGTCCTTCGCCTTGGTGGGGATAACCTTACTAATATAACGGATTACTGGGACAACAAAATGGCAGTTCATAAAGCAAGCAAGCCACGGAAGCAAGGCAGTGATAGAACGAAAGCAAGCGGGTTAGCGAGAAGAGAATAGGACAGGGCTAAAAAGAGAAGGCACCACCCACCTTTATACTGCCTTCCTAAGTCCTTTAAGTGGGGAGACGTTGTCAATTGAGCCATTCTTCCTCACCCTTCCCTTTCTAAGAAACTGTAACTTTGATAACGTTTCCATTTCACACTTCGACTAATCTGCCAAACTATTTTCTTTTCAATGACGTGGGTGACATGAAAGAAGAAAGATTCTTCACGTTCGAACTGAGTTTGGAATAGATTCGGGAGAAATATTGTAGTCCCACCTGCTAGCGGATGATCTATCTCTGGATACCTTCCACCTGTGAGACATCTCTATACCTACCTATTGGCAGTATCTTATATCCAACCTTCTCTACAACCTCCTACTTGAGAGATATCATCTTCTTGCTCCCTACCTTCAAACTTATGCATGCATGCTTATACCGCCTGCTTCGACCTTTCCATTGATAGTCAGTCATAGACAGAAAGAAGGTAGTTGACAGTCGATCATAGCCGATCAATCATAGTTGAATAGATAGAAGGGCATTGCTGAGAGCCGCTAGTTGATCCAGATGTTGATGCCTTATCTGTTATTGAACCGATTAGGAGGTCGCTGATAGCCAGCAGTGGTCACCCATAAGGAAGTGGTCATTGACAAGCGTTGGTTGCCATAGACAGTGGTTCCATAGGGTCATCTCATAGCCGATAGTTGATCAAGCGAGGATGAGTGAAATTGGCATAGGATTCTGGGAATATTTATTTATTCTAGAGCATTCTAGAAGGATGCCCAGCTCTTATCTCATTCTATGAGCTCGATTTTGGATAGAATATGGATCATTCAACCCTCTATCCTCTCATCCCTTTATCCATGGAAACTAACTATCCAATTATGGAAAACCATTTAATGCCCTATTTATGACAAAACCACCTGCATTTCCCTATAGATTGACCACTCATCATAGTGATTAGGGGGATGGAACTTGGATATTATAGAGAAATATTGTTGGTTTGAGACTTGAAATCATTGTCAAGTAATGTTATGCTGTTGGATTGAAGTGATATTAGTGTGATGAGGGTTTGGACTATGTTGTATGAGTAACAGAGGATCAAACCACATTGGGTGTAACTTCTCCTTCTATCAATCAATAATGTTGTTTGTTCCTTTTCCCATACTTTTGTCTATATCTATGATGAATGAATGTTCAAATGTTTTCAATTCCATTTGTTTACGATAAATAGATCATATTCTTTGATTTTTGTCATCTTCAGTTTATGTTGGCAGGTACCAATTGAGTGGATTCAGTTTGAATGGGAGCGACGGGAGAAACTCAAAAGAGATCAAAGGAAGCATAGGATCACAAGTAGGTTACTTTATCTTATTTGTTAAACATCTTTACTTTAGTTATTCTAAGTGTAACTACCCACCTAGAGAATATGTACTTATCCATAGGTATAAATTCCATATAACACCCATTCCAAGTGGAATCGCTCAAAAATACCTTTGTTAACCCATGCTAAAAAATGGCAGAAAATTACTAGTCGAAAATCTAGAAATTCGAGAACTAGTGAAATAGTAAATCTATAAAATACCTAATCTAATCAAGTGAAAATGCAATGGGGTAATTTTTTTATGCACTAGAATTTTTTTTTTATCTAATTCAAGTGGAACCAACTCAATTTAAGCTCGTTAGCATGCTCTAAAAAATAGCATAACTTTACTGTTCTTTGCCACAAAGGAGTTCCAGAAATCTAGATTTGGAAATAAGAAAGCTGATCCAAGTAGCTCAATGATTACTATGACCTTCCAAAGCTTTTACAAGGATTAAATGATTCTTGTGATCCTGCGAAAGAACTTACATCAACCATTTAACCCAATCCTACAACAATAAATCATTAATACTATATGCAGAACTATAAAGAAACAAAACAAGAGATGTTGTGAATAAGAAGGAAAGAAAATGATACAAAAGGGCTATAAGGCTCCTAAGATAGTCAAGCCCAAGGAAACTCAGAGATGTATGGAGGAGAAAAATATTTAGAAGTTGAACATGACACCGATCTTCATTATTTTCATCAATACAATTACATCCCTACAAGAAAATATAATGGAGTTGCATAAATATGAATTATCTCCACAAGAACACTAATGAAAATCTATCTCTAGAGGAAAATTCAACTTGGTACTTATACAAAATGATTAGGAATCATTCACCATGAAAGGAGGAAGCTTTCCTCATCAAAATCCCTTGATTAGTGGATTTGGTCCCCAATACTAGGAATCTGCATTAAATGGCAGGGAACACATTCCTAGATTTTCTCAATCATTGGAGTTCCACACTCTGTGCCATAATTCCATAATATCTTGTTGATTAATTATTTATTATTGATCCTCCTGTAGTAGGGAGCAAGTCCCTAAATTATCTCCTACTCCAAATCTTCATAATATGCCCAATATTCTCATAATATTCCACAAAAATAAATAATATTAGGCACAAATATGCAATTATTTATAAACCTTCCTAATGAATATATTAAAGTTAAAAATACATTATCTAATGCAAGAAGAGAGGTTTAATATGCTAAAGGATCATTAGATGGACCTTAATTTATGTTTAATTGATAGGAATGGGCCTTAATTTATGTCTAATTTAGAGGCCCATCATTGTCTCTAATAACTGCCACGTTGCTCATTGCCTAATCATCCTGATGAGCTCTTCGCATGCACTGCTCAGTCCTTTCAAGGTCGACCATATAGGATGACATCATGCTCACATCATTAGTGCCACATGGTGCTATGTAAGTGGTCCACATGTCACCTGAAAATGGCCCATCTGATTACTCGAAAGGCCCCAAAATGCATGACACATGTATTCTTATCATTGGGCCACATCATCTTGCTATCATCTACTGGTCAACCAAATGTTGCCACTTTTCATTCTGTCAAAGGAGAGAGAAAGGGTCCCAAAACCTTGGTTTAACATTTTGTTTCATCTTCTCATTATGCCATGTTTCCCGGCCTTGCTCCACTGTCACAAAACCACTTGTGGTTTGGGCGCCCCCCCTCAGGTTATTTGTGGTTTTTAGGGGGAGGGGTGGCGCAATCAACCACAGTCATTGATATTGTGATCGACATTTTGTGGAAACAGATTTTGCACCACCCACTTGCACATTAATTATGGATTTATGGACCCTTATGCAATTTCTTTGACACCTTGATGGGGACATATGGGACCCAACCCGTCCAACTACATGCACATTGTTTAATTTCCATGTGGGGGCCTCACACTCTAAAAACATTTTCAATCAATGTGCCTACCATTGTTACTAACTCCACCACACTAGCTTGTCTCTCTATCTATTGGTCCATGTATTGCCATACTATTATGTCCTCCTAGCTCACGTCATCCCAATTGTTCCTTTATGTGCTCCTTAAGGTTTTTCTAGGGTACAGTCGTCGAGCTACAACCACCAGGCTTAACTGTTATGAGGGATTCATTGTGAGCCAATAAAAATACTTCCTATTTTTTGCTTTGATGCAACATTTTCCCAATCCTCTACTTTTTTGGTCCATTATTGACTCTACCATATTTAAGGAATGTGACAAACTAACTTGCTCCAAAAAGGGTTTCCAACCACTTTAGCCCTGCCACTTTGACTTTGGGGTTTCTCAACTTTGATTGGCTCTAACCTTCAATCTAGGAGGACATTTTTGAACTTCCACTTACTACTGGAAATCTCTTTCAGAGCTTTAGCCATCTGATTTGGTTCCAACTGCACTTGAAGTGATCTTCTACACTAGAAATTCCTTCAAATTATCTGAACCATTTCACCATGCTCTTCTCATCTTGCAATCACCTTCTTTCTTTTGCCATCATTTTCCCTCTTTGCCATCTTTTCTTTTGCCATCAATAACAACATAATTTTAACATTCTCCCCCTTTGGCATTGATGACAACACCTTGATCAAAAAAAACATCATCATGAAGACAAACCAAATATTTGTGTGCTCAAATCTCTCCTTTGGGTGTTTCTTGTACTTAAATCTCTCCTTTGGATGCTACTTGTGCCCAAATCTCTCCTTTGGATGTTTCTCCCCTTGTGATGCACTTCTCTTGTGTTGGATTGCTTTTGTTGTGGTGTTATTGTTATTCTTCTACACCATTTATTCTCTAAGACTTCTCCCTCTTTATAATTTTTGTGATTGGGAACACTTCGTTCTTTTGTTTGATATCACCAAGATTTATCCCCCTTTGAAATCAATGGAAAAGACACTGATGGACTCCCCCTACACCTATACTCCTTGTATCTTGTTGATCTTGTGGACCTGCCAGCTTCACCTTGATATGTTTAAGTTATACCATCTTCCTTTTTTTCCTCTTAAAGGAAGATCTAGTGAATGGATGCAAGAGGAACAAATCCTAATATTTGCCTCAAATACTCAAACTGATCTCTAAGGAGTGGTTTGGTGAAAATATCAGCAGCTTGTTCTTTTGTAGGTACATACTCCAATTTCACAATCTAATTAGCAACTTTCTCTCTCAAGAAATGATACTTGATTGGAATATGCTTTGTCTTGGAGTGGAAAACAGGATTCTTTGACACGTTGATGGCACTTGTATTGCCACAAATAATAGGAATAGGTTGTTCATAAAACACCTAGACATCTTGCTTCTTTCCCAACCATGAAACTAGACATTCTCCAAGAAAGAAAGTACTACCACTAGTGCTCTTGCAATCATCATCATCGCCTAGCCAATCAGCATCAATATAAACAATTAGTGAAAAATATTTACCTATTGGGCACCACATTCCATAATCCATTTTGGCTTTGAGATATCTAAGAATCCTCTTTGCCGCTAGAAGATGGATCTGTCTGGGGATGCTTGAAATATTCCAACAATACTAGCGGCCTGCATAATGTCTCGTCTTGAAGCTGTCAAATACAATAGGTTTCCAAAGATAGATTTGTATAAAGTCTGGTCCACTTATGGTGATTCATTAGTCTTGCTAAGCTTGCAACCTCTAACCATTGGTGTGCTCACTAAAGAGCATTCCTCCATTTCAAACTTGTTCAATACTTCCTTGAGATATTTTCCTTATGAGATAAAAATCCCTTTGGGAGTTTGCACAACCTTCAATCCAAGGAAATAAGAAATCTCTCCAAGCATAAACATCTCAAACTTATATCCTTCATATCAGCTAAAATTGGCATGTTAACAAATTTGAATTTCCGGAAAAAATAATATCATTAACATAAACAACCACCACTATGAGTTTGACATCATTAGATTTTACATATAAATTGTTATCAGGTGTGCCTCTTTTAAGTCAACACTTGAGCAAGTAGTTATCCATCTTGGAACACCAAGCCCAAGAGGCTTGCTTGAGACCATGCAAGGCCTTCTTAAGCTTGCAGACAAAATCATGTTTATCTGTCAGTTGAAACCCATCTAGTTGTTCTGTGCAAACTTCTTCCTATAATTATCCATTTAGAAAGGCATATTTGACATCCATTTGATATATTGTAAGCTTCTTGAAACAAGAAACTGCCAAAAACATTCTAATGGCTTCTAATCTAGAAACGGGAGAAAAAGTTTCATCAAAAATTAGGCCTTCAATTTTATCATATCCTTTGATAGCAATCTTGCCTTATTTCTCAGCACTTCACCATGGGCATTCAACTTATTCCTGAAGACCCACTTAGTGCCAATAACATTCTTGTTTGTTTGTCTTGGAACAATTTCCCATGTCTGATTTTTCTCAATTTGGTCCAATTCTTCATGCATGGCTTTTAACCTTCTATCTTTACTAGCTTATGCAACATCCTTCAGTTCCTCCATGGACAACAAGGATACATGTGCTTTCCCAGGGGGATTGAGTATCTTCCTTCTTGTCTGAACACTTGTTTTTAAATCACCAATAATTTGGTCAGCTGGGTGGTATTTTTGCACATACCTTGAAGGATCTTTGGCTTGAGGACAAGAGGGATCTTCATTGCCTTCTTCTGAAAGTGGCTCATGGTCCTCATTATTGTTGACTGGTTCATCAAAAATCCTCTTTTTTTTCTTATTATATCATCTATAACCTCTGCTTCTTTGAGAATATCCAAGAAAAATACCTTCATCAACCCTTGCATAAAACTTACCAAGTTTGTCATCATTCTTCTTAATGTAACACTTGCTACCAAAAATTGTACAATGCTTGATTGTTGTAGGTATGCCATACCAAATCTCATAGGGATTTTTGTCACTGTTTGGTCCAAAATGAGATTTTTTTAGTATCACCATTCTTTTGTGAAGAGCTTCGACCAAAAATCTATGTTGAACTTTCCTTTCATCCATCATAGCTCTAGCTAGTTGTTGTACATATTTGTTTTCTCTCTCTACTACATTGTTCTGTTGTGGAGTCTTTGTTATAGTGAATTGCCTCTTGAGGCCATGAATTCACTTCAATAGATGAATTCATCTCCATTATCAAATCTTATGCTCTTGAGTTTACAATCAAGTTTCATTTTTAGCCATAGCTTTTCAGTCTTTAAACTTCTCAAAAGCTTCAGATTTTTCTCTGAGAAAAACATCCCACATCATCCTGTTGAAATCATCAATTATAAGCATGAAATAAAATTCACCTATGGGTGATTGGGATCTTGATGGTCCACACAAGTCCATGTGAACTAGTTGAAGTGGGTTTGATGATGCGCTCTCCTTAGACTTGAATGAAACATGGGTTTTCTTATCCAATTGACAAGTTTTTCAAATTGTATTCGCTGGTTTAGAAAACCTGAGAAAATCCTTGACATCATTCTTCTTGGTCATTTTAACTATCGAATCAAAGTTCATATGACCAAGTCTCCTATACCACAACCAACTCTCATCAATCTTTCATAAGAAACACCTCTCTATTTTCTCTTTTAGAACATACACATTAGTGTTTGTCCTCAGTTGCAACTATTATTTCACCTAGGCTTGTAGACCTGATTTGATCATTTTTAGCTTTGAAAATCACATCATAGCCTTGATCACACATCTGAGACACACTAAGAAAACTGCGCTTCAACCCACCAACAAATAAAACATTATTGGCTTTACCTCTACCATTTGACAGATTGAAAACTCATTTACCAAAAATCTTACCATGTGCATTATTACCAAAGGTTACATTTCCCTTTTCAACTAGTTTCAACGTCAAGGATTTGCTTTTGTCCCCTGACATGTGCCTAGAACAACCATTATCCACATTCTAGTGACTCCCTTCAGTCTGAGCATGCAAAACAATATCACATTGTTATGTGCTCTCTTTTTCTTTCCAAGCCCTAGGCTCTTGAATAATCTTCTCAATAACTAGTTCTGACCTCTTTTCCTTAAGTCTGTAATAAACTTCTCAATGCCCAAAATATTGACATTTAAAACATTGAATCATATTGTTCAAAGGAACGAAAGAATTGTTGTACTTGGGTCTACTTTTCCTTTGTCTAATATTATCTTCTTCTTGCTCTGAGTTTCCTATAGGATAAGTTTACCCTCCAATTTGCTACTTTGTGTCCATAATTGGTGCAGGTAAAACAATAACCTAGAAAAATATCAGCGTACCTGGAAAATTGTCTTCTATTAATTTGCTAGGATGACTTCTGAATTTTTCAATTTTCCTTTCCAGCGTTGTTATGTGAAAAAATTCTTTCTTTAATTTTTTGTTGTTGATCATTATTTAATTGGTTATTGGGTTGTGTGGTTTCTTTGTGTTGTTTCACAGTCCCTTCTTTTGTTGTAGGTCCAAAAGTGATTGATTTCTTACCCTTTCATTTTTCTGTTGTGCTAGATTCAACCTTAAATCCTATACCACTACAATCTTTGGATACTTTTTGTACTTCCAACAACTCATTTAGATTATCAATCCCTTTTCCAAACTTCTGAATAAATCTTAGTTCGATTTTTTCCTTTTCTAACTCTTTCCTAAGAAAAGCAATTTCACCATCTATCCTTTCACAAACTTGATTCTTCTCACTTAGTCATTGATTTAAAGATTCTTGAATCTTCTTGCCTTCTTCAATTTGCAGGAACAATGGTTCAACAGTTTCATGTTTTTCTTTAATCAGTGACTCCTAGGATTTATTTTTCTTTCATAGTATTTCAATTCCTTCAAGTGCACTTACCAGCTCTCCTTCTAGGTCCACTTCACCCTCTTCATCAAAAATACTAGCTTCGACTTCAAGATTGTCTATAGCAATGAGCATGAATTCTTTTGGGCTTTAATCATCTTTGTCATGATGGAATTATTGTCAGTGATGGAAAAGGAGAAGCGAAGGCATAGGAGTAGCAAGGTATGTTGCAAGGATATTTGATAGCAAGAAATGAAGGCAATGGCAAAGAAACGGCATGAAGAACAAAGACAAAGGATCAGCAGCAAGGCAAAGGAGCAACAATAATAGAACAAGGAGAAGAGAATAAGAGAAGCAAGAAGAGCAACAAAGGATCATTAGTAACAAAACATAGATATGGCATTGTGTGTACATTGTATTGAAGAGATTGTGTATTGTAGGATAAATAAGGTGTGCAAAGGAGAAGACAGGTATGCTAGATGTTGCATATGTTGTTGTAAAGCAGCAAGTTATGCTTGGTATGTTTGATGACAATAGAACAAAGGAGAAGCAAATACCTTGATGACTTGGTAGAACATGGATGCTTGCATGTGTTGTGTATAAGAGTGATTTGAAGACTGGTTTGCTGGAGAAAATTGTTGTGATGCAAGGCAAGACTCCATGACAACAAAGGCAAGGTTGTTGAGAAAATGACATGAAGATGTTGTGATGCAAGTCCAAGGAAAAGGCAAATATGTTGTAGATATTATTGTGATGCATTAATGGAAAATGTTGTTATTGATTATGAGGAATTAATGCTCATTTATATAGTCATATGTTATTCCTATAATGTTACATGATGTTGGCATTATGTTGATGAATTTAATAATTACATGTGGAAGAAAATAATATTGGGTGGAGCATGTATTTTTGTGTTCTAATATTCAAAATATGGAGTTTGGAAATGAATGAGTGGAAGGCAAAGAGTTAAGCCTGTTCACTTCATATTCAGTATCTTTATAAAAGATCTGATTTTGGAAGGCATGGAAGAGTTAGAGAGATAGAGAATGTGTGAGAGTTGATTGAGGTGTTATGCGTTAGTTACTGGCACATATGAAGCATATTTGAAGGGAAGAAGAGGCAGTGGATGAAGGGAAGAAGAGGCGGTAGATGAAGGGAAGAAGAGTCAGTAAATGAAGATGGAGATATGCATAATTGGTGTCCAAGTAAACCAACACATCGTTTATTCTTGTTTGCATCAGGGAATTGTAGTCTCCTTTCAAGTAGTGGCTTGATAAATATCAAGTTGGAGCCTGTTGAGGTAGGAGCCTCATCTGGGTTATAGCCTATAGAAAATGTATGAGAGTTGGAGCTTCCTTCCATGTTGTAGAAAACTGTGAAGGGTGACATGGAAGTCATGTGACACCACGAGTGAGGTGGGGACCTTACTTGCATAAGAGAAAAATTGAAAACGCCCCCACCTCATTAACTATCAAAAGGGTGGGGGGGCACAATGAATGTGGTTCATCGATTTTCTTTACCTATATCTCGTCAGGTAGGCAAACAGCAAGAGGTTTAACCCCAACCATGGGGACTATTGGTGGTTTCCACGTGGCACTATCTAACTGGACAAACTTTAAAAGGGCATAACTTTCAATCTGAGGATCAAATTGACATAAAATTTGCATCACCAGAAAGCTCTCAATGAGTTGAACGTGATGGTAGTAGTTACTTTCGGTTTTGACAAAGTTGGAAAAAAAATATTTCTTTGTTGTAACCCACGTTTCATAACAGACCTTGAGGGTCGAGTAAGTTTCAAAGTAACATGTTCCATAGCCCAGGTTATTCCAAGAGGATGGGAGGGAGTGTTACACTTGACCTCCTAGAATAGTAATGACACTATAGGGGCAGGACCCATAAACAACATGTCACTTCCATATATACAATTTTCCTAAAAGAACATCACAAACTTCAACTAGAGAAACATCACAAAATACCTCATATTTGAAGAGCTTGATATTGTACAAGCAGCGAAATTGTTGGCAAACACAAATGTCTCATCCCTAAATCAACCAACAAATTTTGTATGGTTGAGGGTGTGGTATTGTTTGATAGCTTCAATCTCTTGATGACCTTAGTTGAAATCAATTTATGTTGGCTCTTATTGTCAATAATGAAATGTGGTGGGGTCCCCTTCACCCACATTTGTGAATGGAATAGGCGTTCACCCTCCTCACACTCCTCTAACTCTTTTGGTTAGATATTTGTAGTCATTAATAATCTCCTTTCCTTTACCATGTTCTAATTTAATCAAAATTCAAGCCAAAGTATGTTTCTTTTTCTTTGAGCTCAACCAACAATGATTTTTTTAAGTGGCATTCATCAATGTTGTGCTAGGGACTTTTATATAACTCACACCACTTTCTAATCATTCCTTCTTCGACTTTCCATTACCCTTCCTTTCCTATGACTTAGGTTAGTTGTCTTCAAGTTGGCTCTCCTTGTTTAATCCTGTGTTCTATGATTTAGGGTCGTATTTTCCATGCTTTATTGTGATTGATTTGCAAACCTGAACTCCCTCTTACTCCTCTACTTCAATTTCTACTCAAATTTGACAACATATCGATAAGAAGCTCAGGTGAGTAGATGTCCAAAAAATATTTATTTGTTTGGATATACCTGTGTAGGCCACTATGGTATTTTAGAACCAAGTTTCACTTATAGTCTTGAATACCCAACTTTGAGCACAAGGTATGGAAAATATTGTGTATTCCAACACTGTTTGGTCCCTCTCTTGTTGCAGAGTTGTCCATTTCGTGTATTGGTCATCATAGTTCCCTACAGGATAGAATTCCTCCTTGAGGGCATTAGCAAAAATTTCCCAACTGAGTCTTGGACTAAATATTGCATACTCGTCTTCCTTGTGTCTCTCCCAATATGATGCCATATTACTCGGGAGCGTGAAGGTCATGTTCTCATTTTCAAAAAATATTCAGACAAAGTAATAATCCTCTAGCACATTTAACCATTTATCCAAAGTATCTATATATATTTGATCTTCAATTAAGAGGATATCAAAAGTAACTTGTACCTTGAAGGGTGTCACACTTTTGAAATTGCTGCATTTTGAAGATGCCTTAATCATTGTGCGCAGTCGTTGAAGGATCTAGGAAAAATTGTCCATCATCTCATTTCTCTATCACGTAAGTGCTTCCTCAAGCAACGACTTGATAGGACCTCTCGCTTTGTCACCTCTCTTTTCCACCACCATGGGAGCACAGTATTAAAGTGAAAATTTGAATTCTATTAATAAATAAAAGAAGTATTGTGAACACAAACTGGTTGTAATGGTGGTCACTTATCTCGAAAGAGAGCAAAAGGGAGAGAGAGAGATGGTAGCTACATTCATTCGCAAAAAGCTATTACAAAAGGCCAAAAGAGTGGCCTTTTAACATGAAGAAATAATCCTAGAAATCCAAAACCCTAACGCTAAAATATAAAGCTCCAAAAGGTTTGTGAGCTTCAAGGTGGTTAATCCTTGGCATATAATCTTTATTTCGGGTACATTAGCTCATTAGAAAGAACTATCCAAGTACTACATTTTTTTACTAGGGCCAAGACATGAAATAGAAACTCTTGGTCTCCTTAATCATCAAAAACATCATTTAGGACCTCAAAATGACCCTAATATTTTGGGACTTAAAAATGATAAAATTGGCAAAAAGGGTGAGTCAATGGAAGAGGTGGGTGGCCACCATTATCCACCTAGAGCACAAAAGTTTTGGAAAAAGAAATAAATAAAACAAAAGATAAAAATGAAATCAATAAATGCAAGAGGCAATAAAGTGGTATAAAAATTCCAAAAAAAATGTGAGGATATAAAGTTAGCTAATATAATGTTAGGAATGAAACAATGCCTTTTTTAATCATTTTTTGGTGAAAATAATACATGGAAAATATAAACATCCTAACCCTAATATCTATAGGAAATCATTAGCTTATCTTTCCTTATTTTTACAATGATATAATTACCTTATCTTTCCTTATTTTTACAATGATATAATCTTTTATTCTTTACAGTTATTCATCCTCCCTTACATTCTCTAGAATTGATCTACTTCCTCATCAAATTGCTCCTTGAAAAGGCTACCTCCGCATGTTTATTAGAAATATTTTTACACATTGTGAAGCCTCCCAATGGAAACCACTATATTGTATAGAAAGATATGATCATCAAAACCAAAGAGAATTTCGAAGCAAATGGAAGATTAACATTCTGCTAAATTCAATCAAATATATGATATAAAGGTAAACAATTGTATAATAAATAACAGTATACATTCTATATTATCCATAAAATAGTTTTATCAAAAACAAATATTGTATGCCATCAACTCAAGGGTTAAATTTCCTTTGGTTTTAAGTTATGAGTGATACGTCTCTTTGTAAGAGTAACATGGCATGCCCTTGAACTCATTTCCCAATACCACCAATTTTCCTTTGTTATACTACAATATTAGTTCTTATTTTTGTTGAATATCATGTTTGAGAATCACAAATACAAATGGAATTTGTAAAATCCACCTCTCGAATGAATAGAGGGATTAGGAAACTATTTGGTGAATAAGGTTAAATAAAGAGTTTCCTTCTCAACATTGTTTTATTACTTGGTAATACATTAGGAATAAGAATGAGTGGGCTTAATGGTTAAAGAGCATGTGTTTCCTCCTCATAAGTCACAAGTTCAAATCCATGGGGTAAAGTGTATATACCTTCGTAGACTTTAGCAATCAAATTGTTGTACAAAGGTTGTTTCCTTTGTTAAGAAATCTAGTGCATGAAACAAAAGATGAATTCTCTAGTGATGATAACTGCTTGTGAATACTTTTTACTTCTTTAGATTAGGTTCTTTTTTTGAACTATTATAGGGTTCTTCGTCATCAAAAGCTACCAAATAATAAACAATAATGAGACAAGAGACACAAGATGTAGGTGATCATCCAAGGCTAAAACCTCTCCAACTTGAGAGGAAAACCCAAATGAATCCTTCTTCTTATAGAAACTTCAAGTGATGAATTCCAAGACTAGGACTCTTGACTTATCAACCTTTCCAAGACCAAGTCACAAGACCCTTCTTCACTACTTCTTCTTTCCCAAGTCAACAATAGCCAAATTCACTTCTAGCACCGCAAGTTTTGGTTACTCTAGTATTTCAGCCTTCTTCCACAGTCCTGCAATTCTCGATTGCATAAAACTTCTGCAAGATCACACGTGTGAGCTGAATGATGGATCTTGATGATGGTTTCCTTCTTCGCTTGACTTGAGGGCTTATCCTTGTAACCTCGGCTAGCAAGATTGTTCGTGTAGTGACCTTCTACTTGGCTTCTACAAAGGTTGGTGTAACCCTACTGCAGAAACCCTAATTTTTATCACATGTGTGAGGAGGATGACCCAAAAACAGTCCCAAATTACTGTGCTCTTCTTCGCTTCCTTATCGTTGGTTATGAGGTTAGTCTCCTTGTGATTCTCGCACTTCTTATTATTTCAGATCCTTGGTTGAATAGTACCATGAGAGGTGTCGAGATCTTTCAATATATAGTGATATTCCC
The DNA here is from genome assembly GCA_000404065.3 of Pinus taeda. Taxonomy (NCBI): domain Eukaryota; kingdom Viridiplantae; phylum Streptophyta; class Pinopsida; order Pinales; family Pinaceae; genus Pinus; species Pinus taeda. The sequence goes on along the minus strand of APFE030561470.1, from coordinate 74,889 downwards.
ATAGAAATTAAGTCGACTTGTGCCATGGGGTAGGCCAACTTGCCATTCTAGAATCATCTTCATCCCCTTTTTAAGTCTGACTTGATGAGGAACTTGTGAAAAGGCCTTGGAGGGTTTGTGACACAAATAACTTCTATTTTTACAATGTATAACATGCCCAATTGGGCCTTCAATACTTTACATTGACACAATAGACTTTATGACTTGATGACCAATCCTAATAGCTCTTAATAGGAGATTCATCTATAAAAATAAAATTCTTTGGGCATGAAACCCATGACTCAAACATTACAAAATAAATTTATTTTTCTTCTTTACATCAATTACATAAAATCATGATTACACATGTCATTATGAAGATCGAACCTAGTTACATATTTCAACACTCCCTCCTAACTAGGGAGGTATTCATAATCTACACAAGGTACTTGGACATTTTCATTCTGAAGAATTATCATAAGAAGAGTCGAATTGGTAACCCATTTGTTTAGCTTCATATCCCCCATAATTTTCACATAGAAAGGCCTTAACTACTATCTCCCCACAAGATCATAGCACAATGCTAGTGAGACCAATTATTTAAAGACACCCTCATCGTTGTCTCTCTCAGAACATACCCTACCCAGGTTCTCTCAGAGTATGTTCCACTGGGAATATTCGCATATTGGATTCTCAATCCTCAAAGAATATCGGTCATCTACGACTACTCTTATCTTGGATTCCCTACCACATCCTCAAAGAGTATCGGATGTCATATGCTTACCCAATCCTTCATTTTATCTTCTCAAGTGAAGAAAAGAATGGTGTCTATCTCTCCCTTTCAACTTAGGGAGTACATACCCATTCCACTGAAGGAGTGTACCCATTCCTCTAAAAGGAATGTACCCAAGCTCCCTCTTAGTCAGGGACTTGACCAAGCTCCTTCTTGACCAGGGACTTGCTTCCAACCTCTCTCTTGGTGGAGATCGTGGGATAAACAACTGCTTGTAGAACTTCTTTCTTTGATGTCATCAATTTCTTCTCTATCATAGAGTCTACATCTTGTGGGACTTCTTTGTAGGGCATAGACCATCCATCACTTTCCTCCATGAGTCATGTCAGTCATGTCATAATTCCTTTCTTTGGAAAGTGATTCATTAGTCCATAGTTGGCCTTCGTTCATGCCTTGTTTCCATCTTCATGTCATGTTTCCTAAGGACCTTTCATCCTATTGTTAGTGTCAGTCAGTTTTTCCTTCCGCCAATGATCAAATGTTCTCTTTCAGAATGTCCATTAGATTTTAAGGTCAAGTTTTTGTCATTTCACTAGGTCTTCCATTCAAAAACTTTGGTCACTGGTTAGTGTGTCTAGGGTTATTTCCACTCTCTCAAGAATTTCACATGTCGGTCACTTTCATCACTCAGCTAAGTTTATCATCGTTAAGAATCATCATCATGTCAGTCATCACCATCGTGATTTCATTCAATTGAGTGTCTCAAATTTCATTCAATTGAGTGTCTCCATTAGGTCATTAGGTTTCAAGGTCACTAAAACTCTCATTTCATGCATAAAATCTGGAAAAGGAGGAGTGGTAATAAGCAAATATCTTCAATAAATTTTGATATCCAATGTAATTTTATGTAATTTTATGTTTTTATATGTAATAAGTACTTCAAAGTTCCAAAGGTTGTAGTTCAGAGTTCCAAAAGAGATTCAATGTCTCAAGAAAGCCATAAAGTTACCAAGTTTCAAATTTCAAAGGTCATAAAGTGTAAAGGTTCCAAATTTAAGTTTAAAAGGGTAAGATGAGTTGTTTTTAACTCATTTTCACTTTTAAAATTTCAAGCATCTCTCTTTCATCATCATGCAGGAGAAAACTTTGTGAAAACTGAGGGTTTTGTTGCATTGTAGGAGAAGTGCAACCCTTCTGAAGAGAAGTGTGACCCTTCTAAGAGAAGTGCAGCCCTTTTGAGGAAAAGCATGACCTTTCTGGGAGAAGTGTGACCCTTCTGAGGAAAAGCACGACCTTTCTGGGAGAAGTGTGACCTTTCTGGAAGAAGTACGACCCTTCTGAGGAAGAGAGACCCACAACACGACTCTTTTGGGAAATTCACAATATAGGGATTTCTTCTTGGTTTCAAGGTAATTTTCAATCTCTTCCAGCTTCCAAAGATCATTCAAGGACTCTTAAGCCTCTGTAAACAATAAGTGATCATCTACACCATCATTTCAAAGAATTTCCTCAATATAAATTGATTGTTTCTCAGGGTTTTCTCCAGCAAAAATTTTGGTGAATGAAACCTAGCCTTTGTTCATTTACCACTATCATTTATCATCCATGAAACCGTAAATTTAAGATCTCCTATCATTCCAGCACTCATTCACCATCGATTTCATCAAACCCTAGCCTTCCACTACGTTTTCACCTTTGAGAAAACTCCCACTTCGGTTTTATCAACATCATTTGGCTAGTGTATTACCCTTAAACAAATTTAATGGAGAGTGAAGGAGAGAGTGAAAAGAAAGTGCACAAAGGAGGACATCATTCAAGGTTTGAGCCATCCAACCTGAGAGAAATCAATGCTTTTCCATTTTCCCAAAAAAAAATTCAGAAATGTTGGTTGTATGAAGTTTTGTGAGAAGGTTGCAGAGTTCAGTTCTCATGTCCCTTTGACAAGCCTATTTGCCCAAAATTTCAACATAGAGAAGGTTTCCATAGCAGGTATAGCATTCAGTGTTTCAGCAGGTATTATTTCCTCGGCCACAGGTATTCCAAATCATGGTGACACTTGGTTCAAAGGCATGGAATTACCCCTTGATGATTATAAGATGTTCCTAAAACCTAATGTCAAAGAGACTTTCGAACTTGTTTTTCCTTTTAGACATTTACTTAACAAGTATGCCCCTTTAATGAATCTTATTATGAAGTATTTTACATGTGAAGGCAGATTCTCCAAATTATACAAATATCATGTTAGGTTACTTATGCACTTCACCTCTACAAAAATACTTAATTTGTGCAACTTTTTGCCTAAGAGTGTGGTGAAGATGACTGAAAAAATTCACAGCAGGGGACAACCTCATATCAAAAATTTGTTTCACCATAGCTTGATCAAGATTTCGGTTATGCATTAGCTCTCAATCAAGCAAATCACTTGGGAAACCTTTTTGGATAAATTAAAAATTGCTCATGTTATTAGCCCCACTATTTCTCCTAGCAAAACAACACCATCGGGGTCTAGGTCCACATAGTCGATGAAGCATGGTTCAACAAGCAAACAAACAGAAGTTTTAGAGGCACCTAGACCTAAGGTAACCAAGACATATCAAAGAGGGAATAGGCTTGTGTTCGCTGTTGAAATATGGCAACAAGAATATTCCAATTTAATTTGTCCTTAAATTAAATTGTGAATTAAAATCGAATTTAGTATTAATAGCTACTTGGTAATAATTAATTAATTCATTTTGAATTAATTAGTTAGAGAAATTCAAATTAGAAGTCATTCTGAAGTCATGCAAGAGCTATCCCTTAAATTAAGGAGATAAGATTGAGTTATATTTGAGTTATAATTGGTTAACTCAGTTTACTGAGTTAAGTCCAGTTAAATTAGTTCCAAACTATTTGAGGAACTAATAGAGAATTAATAGTCAATTGATGCATGCATACACTCAGCTAGTGCTACTCCAGTTAACTAAAGATTCCCTCATCAGAAGCTCATGCATGTCTATTCTGAGAAAGACCCAGTTGATATTAAAGTCAAGGACAGTGTACTATCAGTTGCATGTGTTTTCTTATAAAGAAAACTCATGCATGCAGTCAAGGAATTATTCCTTGAGGATTGTGCGGCTCTAATAGTGTGTGAGAGAGCGTTACACTTGGTAACAGGAGAGTCATCCCAGAGGAACATCGCAAGGAAATAGGAACTTGGAGGGAAGAGAGGAAGGCTAGAGAGAAGCCTAGATTTCCTGTGAGCATCTATGAGGATTGTACTAAGAGTTGGCTAGCTATGAGAGCTAAGGCTTTGTATAATTCCTATGTATTTCCACCTTGTATGATAATACAGATAGTGGGGTTTTTAGTTGAGGTTTTCCCCAAAGTATTTTCATGTGTATTGTGCATTTATTCTTCTTCTTTTGGTTATATTGTTCAGCTCGATCTTTAAGCTTCCGCAAATTGATAGTAGAAGTAGGTTATAGTATTCTGCTTTGATTTATATTGCATTATCAGGTTAACCTACATTAGATTCTCTACATGCTATTAGAGCTGGATTTGTAGAGATTTTCTACATGGTATCGGAGTTGTGAACAGTGTATTGAGAAGAGAATTCGAAGTTTGAAGTTCGTGGTTGCAAATGCAAATCGAATTCATATCATACTTCAAGGTTGGCCAATCGTGTTCTATGGCTTGAGACTCGAGTATGCCTTGGAAGGTAGCTCGAATTACATAGCATGGAAAGATAGAATGGAGGTTGTATTAGAAGACAATGGCTTGAAGGAATTCATTGACCAAGAAATCCCAAAGCCAGCTTCAACTAATGTACAACAGTTGGCTGAGTGGAAAAAGTGTGTGGCGAAGGCGAGACAAATCATCCTTGAGGGAGTTCGAGACCATATTGTCTCGAGTCTCCATTGGAAGGATACTCCATTTTCAATGTGGAAGACATTGAAGGACCTCTACCAGAATAGTAGCGACCAAAGGAAATTGGCGCTCAAGGATAAACTTCGAAGAATCAAGATGGAGAAGGGCGATACTATATCCACATATCTGAACAAGCTCACCACCTGCAAAGATGAGCTTCGCAGTGTGGGAAAAACTACTTATGATGATGATATGGTGAGTCTCGCTCTCCTTGGCCTTCCAAAGACTTGGAATAGCTACCATGACTCTGTGAATGGAAGGGAAAAATTGTCAGATTGGGAATGACTGTGGTCGGATCTTATGCAGGAGGAGATCAGGAGGATCACAAGAGATGGTTCTTCATCCAAGAATAATGATGAAGAAAATTTGGCCTTAGCAAGGCAAGGAAAGGGAAGGGGAAGGCTTCCCATGTCAAATCAAATTATTTTCATGGAGGGAAGAAGGGTGACATGTCTAAAGTAATATGCTTTAATTGTCACAAGATGGGACATTATGCGACTAATTTCCCATCGAAGAAGTCCAAGAAGGGATCCGAGGAAGGATTGGAAGGTGAGGGATTAGCCTCTCAGTTCGAAATGGGTGAAGACGGAAGGTATAGTGTTTCAGGAGTGGGCATGGTTGCTTTTCAGAGGGAGCATGGAGCACCTATCACCTTGACAGATGTGAAGTATGTGCCTGGACTGAAGAAGAACTTGGTATCAATCGCGATGTTGGAGGACAAAGGCTACGATGTTGTCTTCAATAAAGGAAAGGCATTCCTAAGACACATAGCCACGAGTCAAACCAAGAGGATAGGGATTTGAGTGAAGAATCTCTATAAACTAGAGGTAGATGATTGTGTAGCATTGAGTACGAAAGAAGAATTGGTGCAAAGCCAAGACATTGGCAAGTTGTGGCACAGGCGGTTAGGCCATTTGCATCATGGGGCTTTGAAGATAATGCAACAAATATCTACAAGACTTCGCAAAGGTAAACTTCAGCAAGTAGACATATGCAAAGGTTGTACCTTGGGAAAGTACACCAAGTCTTCCTTTCATGAACGAGACAGTCGAGCAGAGGCTATCTTAGAGCGAGTTCATACTAATGTGTGTGGACCATTCTCGACGGCTTCCAAGGCGAAGCAAAGGTATTATGTGATTTTCATTGATGACTATTCTCGTAAACGTTGGATTTATTTCATGGAAAAGAATTACCAATCTTTCACAAAGTTTTGTGAGTTCAAAGCTTTGGTCAAGAAAGAGTCGGGGAAGAAGATCAAGGCCTTGAGAAGTGACAACGGTGGAGAATGTCTCTCAAGAGTTTAAGGACTTTTGTGCAGCAGAAGGAATTAAACAAGAGTTGACGGCACCTCATAACCCACAGCAGAATGGGGTGGCCGCGAGGAAGAACAGAGCTATTGTAGGGGCAGCACGAGCAATGTTGCATGACCAAGGCCTACCACTTCACTTGTGGGCTGAGGCATGCAACACAGCGGTCTATTTGTAGAATAGAAGCCCACATCGCATACTTGGGATGTGGGTCACTTCAAGATCTTTGGCTCATCGGTATATTTCCATGTGACAAAGGATGCATGGAAGAAGCTTGAGTTGACACCAGAGTTGGGGATATTTGTGGGGTACACTAATACACCTCACAACTATCGGGTGTACTTGCCTACCAGTCAGAGAACAATGGTTTGCAGAGATCTCAAGTTTGATGAGCAGAATGCCATTCGAGTTTCCCTTGAGAGGGAGCTCCAACTACAGGCTATGGAGGAATTGTTGTTTCCTAAAGAGGAGGAGCCTCAGACTAATGTGGCGCAGCTACATGCAGAGGTTCCATATTGGAGACATCCACTCAAGCAAAGTCTTCTAGAGATGGACGGAAGCACACAAGAGAAGCTGACATATTGTTGGAGGATGTGAGAGAGAATGTGGGAGCACCATCTTCTCAACACAGACAGAGGAGGTCACCCAAGAGGTACACTGAATACATGGCCCTTGCTGGGGAATGTGTTGAGACCAAGTCATCTTCCTTTGAGGAAGCAGTGCAGCAGCCAATTTAGGTTGATGCTATGGTGGAGTATGACTCCATAGTTCGGAATAGTGTTTGGGACGTTGTTCCGAGACCGGAGAACAAGTCAGTTGTAAGTTCCCGTTGGCTTTACAAGGTAAAGCAAGCTGCTAATGGTAGTGTGGAGAAGTATAAGGCAAGATTTGTTGCCTGTGGCTTTTCTCAAGCGAGGAGGATCATGTTTTTGCAGTATATTTCGACAGAGCAGCAAGATGTTGACATTTTGACAAAGGCATTGTCAAAGTGTAAATTCGAGTTCCATAGAGACAGGATCGAGGTGGCAGATAATCCCTTTCTTGTTGAAAGGGAGTGTTGAAATATGGCAACAAGAATATCCCAATTTAATTTGTCCTTGAATTAAATTGTGAATTAAAATCGAATTTAGTCTTAACAGCTACTTGGAAATAATTAATTAGTTATTTTGACTAATTAGTTGGAGAAATTCAAGTTAGAAGTCTTTCTGAAGTCATGCAAGAGTTATCCCTTAAATTAAGGAGATGAGATTGAGTTATATTTGAGTTGTAATTAGTTAACTCAGTGTACCGAGTTAAGTCCAATTAAATTAGTTCCAAACTGTTTGAAAAACTAATAGAGAGTTAACAGTCAGTTGATGCATGCATGCACTCAACTAGTGCTACTCCAGTGAATTGAAGATTCCCTCATCGGAAACTCATGCATGTCTATTCTGACAAAGACCAAGTTGAGATTAAAGTCAAGGACAGTGTACTATCAGTTGCATGTGTTTTCTTATAAAGAAAACTCATACATGAAGTCAAGGAATTATTCCTTAAGGATTGCGCAGCTCTGATAATGTGTGAGAGAGTGTTACACTTGGTAACAGGAGAATCATCCCAGAGGAATAGTGCAAGGAAATAGGAACTTGGAGGGCAGAGAGGAAGGCTAGAGAGAAGCCTAAATTGCCTATGAGCCTCTGTGAGGATTGTACTGAGAGCTGGCTAGCTGCGAGAGCTAAGGCTTTGTAGAATTCCTATGTATTTCCACCTTGTATGATAATACAGATAGTGGGGTTTTTAGTTGAGGCTTTCCCCAAAGTATTTTCATGTGTATTGTGCATTGATTCTTCTTCTTCTTGTTATATTGTTCAACTCGATCTTTAAGCTTCCACAAATTGATAGTAAAAGTAGGTTATAGTGTTTTGCTCTGATTTATATTGCATTATCGAGTTAACCTACATCAGATTCTCTAATTTTCTCCACAAATTGTGGAAGGGGCCAAGCCTTCTACATCAGCACAACAGGGATCACATTTGCTGGATGAGGAGATCACCCATCATGACATACACATAGTGGACTTGGAGTCCTAAGATGATCATCAAACCATAAAACTAGTTATCAAAGAGAAGGATTCTTAGATCATGGAGCTTCTGGACAATGTGGCAAGGGCCAAATTCATCATTTACTTCCTTGAGCAAGAAAATGAGCAACTGAAGGCAAAGCAACTTCTTTTAGAGAAGGACTTGTTTAAAGCTAGTGTGCAAGAGTCCAAAGGTAAAGCAGTGATGGGGCATGATGAGCATGATGAACAAAAAAAACAGGTTGGAAGGAAGAGGCTTAGGACAAAGGGTCTCAAAAGAACATTGCAGAAGGAAAAAGACCAAAACCTATTAAATGAGGATTTGAGTCTTGAAGACAGAATTGCTATGGAAATATTGGCTAGGCAAAGTCAATGGCCACCTAGAGAAGCTTCTTGACAAAGCTATAAACAGAGCATTAATGAGATTTTTGTGTCAATTCCTTTTATTGACCTCCAGAACTTTCTTAATGATGTTGATCAAAGATTTATTAGAGGATTCAACCAGCCCAATCCCTTGTGGGTAATAAGCGGTAGAATGCCCCAATGTAATATGGTACTTCTCATAAAACTCCACCATCTTCTTGCATTTGAAAGCAGCAGCATTGTCAGTTATTATTTTCTGTGGGCAGCCAAATCTAGACAAAATATTAGTTTCAATAAACTGAATGACAACAGAATCAGTGGTTTGCCTGGTTTGAATTACTTCAATCCATTTAGTAAAGTAGTCTATGGCTGTCAGTATCCACTTGTGTTGTGCAAACGATGAAGGATGTATTTCTCCAACAAAATCAAAATCCCACTGCTGAAATGGAGCTGAGACCGAAACTCGTTGTAAAGGCAATGGCAAAAGTTTTCCTTACCCTTGAAAAATATGGCACTCATGGTAGCTCATTATTGTTTTGTACACACCTGCAAAAAGAGTAGGCCAATAAAACCCAACCCTCAAGATTTTGTTGGTTGTGGTTTTCCAAAAGAGGTGGCCACCACAATCTCCTTTTTGGAAATCAGTGATTACATCCTTAGCTTCATTTTCAACAAGACAGTTCAACAATACACCCCCTGGATCTTTCCAAAACAAAACACCGTCAAGAACACAATATTTTGAAGCTTTCAATTTTAATGATCTACTTTTACCTTTGGGCACTTCCGGCAGAGGATTTAAATGCTGCAGTACATAAACTATGTTAGAATACCATGGAAATGAAGTGAACACATCTGACATTAATACATGTGAATATTTTGCTTCTTCTTCGGAAAGGGCGGCGATCAAATCGATATCTAACGCATGCAAATTAGATTCATCCATGAGTTTGGCCAAACCTTGTCCCTTAATGAGATTTGTTGGCTTTATTTCCATATCATATTCTAACATTATTGCAATCCATTTTCCTCTTCGACCTTCTAGATCAATCTGCGTAAGGACTTCCTTTACTGTTGTTTTTGGAACATAAGCTATTATTAGCATGAGAATGCAGAATATATACCTGGAAGTCTTTAAGCGCTTTTACCAAAGCCAAAGCCTTCTTCTCAATAATGTTGTATTTTAGTGTTGCATCCCTTATTGTCCCCCTGAAAAATGCTATGGGTTGTTCATTTTTTTTATCCTTCATTTGCATAAAGATTGTTGCTAAAGTATGCTCCGAGGCGAATGAAAATATGATAAAATCTAAAGTATAGTCGGCACTGATTAAAGTAGGAGTAGTAGATAATGAAAATTTGACTACATTGAAAGAATTCTTGGCATCTTGAAACCATCTTACCTCGTTGTCCTTTTTCAGCAGGTCTGTCATCTCTCTCAAATGTTCAGTGAGGTTAGGGATGAATTTCTTTAAAAAGTTAATTTTCCCATTGAATCACTAAATTTCTTTTTGTTCCTCGGAAAATCTAACTGTTGAATAGTTTCAACTCTTGCAGGGTCAATCCAGATGCCATCCTTGGAAATGATGTGGCCTAGCAGCTTACCTTCCTCCATGGTGAAAAGGCTCTTTTTAGGATTCAACGAAATGCCAATTTTTTTGCATCTTTGAAAGACAATTCTTAGATGATATAAATGTTCCTCATCAAATTTAGAAAAAATTGTGAGATCATCTAAATAAATGACTGGAAAAACATCCTTTTCGTTGGTGAAAGCAATGTCCATAGCCCGCTAGAGTGTTGCTCCTGCATTCTTTAATCCAAACGGAATTTTGGCGTACATAAATGTAACCCATGGATTCGTGAAGGTTGTTTTTAGTTGATCATCCTTGTGTACTAGAATCTGATTGTAGCTAGAGTATCCATCAAGATTTGGCATTCTAGAAGATCCAACTACCCTTTGCAAGATATGGTCCATCTTTGGCAGGGGATAGTTGTCCTTTAAGGACACTTTGTTCAAATTTCTGAAATCAATACAAAGGCGAATCTCCCCGGTCTTCTTTCTCACCGGCACAAGATTTGACATCCATTCAGAAAATTGAATAGGAACTATAATACCATATTTATAAAGCCTATTTACCTCTTTTCCGATGGATTGCAGCAACTCAGAATAAATCATCCTCAGCTTCTGGTGAAATGGCTTTTCATCAGGTTTGATAGGTATAGTGTGTTGAATTATGTTTTTATCATACTCCTTTAAATTTGAATAGTAAGGGAGAAAAACCAAGTAGCTAGGTCAGAGGGTCAAAGGATTATAGCAGCGAAGATATGAAGGAGCAAGGTAGCAGCACTTTTGTGATGGATTTTAGGTTTTGTCAATGTAGTATGGTTTTGAGAAGAAGCATGAAGGTCTTAATGAGCATGAAACATGAATTCATTAAGCAAAAGTGAAGATGACATATAATAAGTTTCCATCAAAACAGAGCTTAGTGAAAAGAATTCTATTTATAAACTGCAAGGAACATTATTGAAGAGATGATGAATGGAAAAAGAAGCTAAATATCATTCATATAAAGTAATAACTGAGGAAAAACAACATCATAACTTATTGCACAGGATTTCCTAAATAATAGTTGCAAATTGTCTTTTGATTTCCAAAAATGTCAAATACAGGCTACAATGGTTCTCTCCTCAAATGTCAAACCCCTGGAAAATGGTTCCCTGTTTTTGATGGAACATCAGAGATTATAGCTCAGTAACGTGTTGACAAACTGATAGATTTTATTGACCTTGAAGAGGTTGATGAGGAGGATGCAAAGATGAGAATCATAGCACAAAGTTTTTCCGGAGATGTGAAGAAATGGTTTTATAGTTTGGCAGCGAATTCCATCAATAGTTCCTAGCGGTTGATAAAGTTACTCTTGGCCCGGTGGCAGGAGAAGAAAAATCCATTACAAGTTTTGGTTGAGTATAGTGCTATGAAAAGAAACCCAAATGAGTCAGTGCAGGGGTTTACAACACGGTTCAATCTAGTTTATAATTCCATTCCTAATGACATCAAACCTCCCCCTGGGTTAGCCCTCCTCCTCCATCCCAATGCCTTCGATCCAGACATGGCATATCAACTTAGGGAGAGAGATCTTGCAACTTTGGAAGAAATGCAACACAATGTTGTTAGTGTGGAAGCCAATTTGCTTATCAAAAAGTCCAAAATAAAATCGGAGAAACTTGGGAAGAGAGTCACTATTAAGGAGGAGTCATCTTCTTCTTCTAAGGTAAAGCTTGACACTCTGATTAAAACAATGGAAAGGATGATGAACAGAATGACTATTTGTTGATAGACAAGCGGAGCTTTCAATAAGGAATTTGAACTATAGGGGCCAGCAGCAATCGCAGTTCTGAAATAAGCAGAAAGAACAGAAAAATCAAGATCCTCAAGGACAGATCAGAACACCATTTCAGCAAAACTACACACAAGGCCTGAACATTGTGGGGGATAACACCTACCACATCAGCATCAGTGGTAGAAGACTTCCACAGTTCTTTCCTTAGCAACCCTGCATAAGCCCATCCAGATATTGTTCAAAAAATAAGAGATGAACATTAAGTCAAAATTACCTTTGTTATGGTCTTTCATCATGACATCTCCCTGTTTGCATCAGCGTTCTGCATACATATTGACACATCTCCAAAAGATATATATTATCAAAGGTCTCTTTCTTTTTCAGACTTCATTAGGGTCTTTATATCTTTATATCATACTCAAATCTCTCAGTCCTTGGATGTTGATTGCCTTCTCCATAGTTTCATTTTTTATGATCTCTTCCTTTCTTTCATCACACATCTCATATTTCATATGAAGACATATTATGTTGATTTCATCTAGTTAATGTGTGAACCAAGTCTTCCCGTATTCTTCCGAAGGAGGAGATCATTTCTTTTGATTGTACTCTCGAGGTATAGCATCCATCCATGTTACCTGCAACCATATGACATGACTATATTTTATCAAATACAAGCATACATACCTCATTTTCCTTTAAGTCATCTAGACTTCCTTCAGCAACTTCATTGATTAAAGGAACTTCAATCCTTGACCTACTTTACTTCTTTTAACATTATACCATCATCCCATGAATTCCCATAGGTTGGAATTCTTGATGAAATTTTTAATCGGTGAACCTCCCAAAGAAAATTCCAACATAGGATCTTGAGTATCCTCATCCAGCAAATGTTTCCTTTTGATGTATGATGACCTTTATACTTGATGACATTTTCTTCATAAGTGCCACTTATGCTATTAATGAGGTTACCAAGAACTATATTCTTTTGTAGGTGTTGTCATAGACTTCTTATTTCAGCTATCTTTCATGCTTCTATATGATGATGTCACGAGCTCTTGATTTCAATGCTTCTATGATGCCATGACGCATCCTATCATGGTTCTTAGTGACTAATGAAAACTTGGAAAACATGAACTTGAAAAGAACTAGATGAAGAAAACTATCTCAATCATAGTAGAGATCTTTTACTTCCTCCTTCTTGGATTTCTTCTTTTTAGTTTCCTCGACTTCTTGAGTGATATGGGTTTCTTCTCTTCCGCTTTTGTTATTTCCCTTCTTGAGCTTAGGACAATATCTCTTGTAATGCCCATATTCTTATCATCCATAGCATTGAACCTTAGCTGTATTCTTCTTCATTTTCTGAGGACCAAACTTTCCTTTTCTTTTTGTCATTGTAGCATATGCTTGATTTTGCTCATTTGATCCTACATCAATTTTTGCATTCAACCTGGTTTCTTCAATCTTGCATAGTGACCACAGATCCTTGAATGGAGTAGCTTCCTTCTTCCCATAAATTCTTGATGTAAAGTTACCCCATTCCTCTGGTAGTGTATTTAGTACTACGGTAGTAATCTCTTTGTCAAACATTATTTCTCCCAAATCTTGAAGTTGATCCCTGATTTCAGATATCCTCATAAAGTATGAAGCTATTGCTTCTTTTTTTTTATTGTTAGCTTGTAGAGTTCTTGCCTTAATCATATAATTTCTCCTACAGTGCTTACAGAAAACAACTCTACTAATTTGTCATATATTTCTTTTGAAGTTTCGAGTTTAGATACATGTGGAATGAGGGGATTCTTGATGGATTCCATGAGAATCCTTTGAGCCCTTGCTTCCCTTTTCATAAACCTTGCAAGTGCTTAAGCATCTTCCTTTGGAGTTTGGGTGATTGTGCCCTTAACATGTTCCATGACCTCATTTTCAATGAGATTTAAATGTCATTTTCTTCCATGCAAGAAAATTTGAAGCCCCAGCCAACTTGTTGCTTTCCTTGCAAAAAGATGTTTTGATAGATTCAAATGTAGACATAAAGAAACTTACTTGTGAAGATGCTTCTTCCACTTGCTACCTCCTTGAATTTGATGATGATATAGATAATAGAAAATTTCTCCTTGATGAAGATAGTTTCCTTCAAGAGTGATCCTTGGCTCCAAAGAGAGGGAGATCACCTTAGAACTTTTAATGATGATGACAGTGTTCTTGATCTTGCTTCTCTTGGATGAGTAGACTTCAAGTTACTTTAATTTGTAGATCTTTTCAACTTGAGTAGACGTAGGGTCTTTGTGATCCTTTTTCTTTGATGAAGACTTGAGCGAGGATCCCAAGACTTCTTCTAGTGTAGATGCCTTATTCGATCTAAGGTTTTGACACTTCCTTATAAATCTTTACTTCAAAAACACTTAGGATGAGATAATCTTCTAGATATGCTTTGATGCCCTTCTAGAGTTTCAGTCCTTGAATGCTTGAGTTTTCCTTTTTCTTTTGATATTCTTAGCTTGTAGAGTTCTTGCCTTAATGAGATAACTTCTCCTACAGTGCTTACGGAAAACAACTCTATTAATTTGTCATATATTTATTTTGAAGTTTCGAGTTTAGATACATATGGAATGAGGGGATCCTTGATGGATTCTATGAGAATCCTTTGAGCTCTTGCTTCCCCTTTCATAAACCTTGCAGTTGAGCATCTTCCTTTAGAGGTTTGGTGATTGTGCCCTTAACATCTTCCATGACCTCATTTTCAATGAGATTCAGATCTGTCATTTTCTTCCATGCAAGAAAATTTGAAGCCCCAACCAACTTGTTGCTTCCTTGCAAAAAGACGTTGACAGATTCAGATGTAGACATAAAGAAACTTACTTGTGAAGATGCTTCTTCCACTTGCTACCTCTTTGAATTTGATGATGATATAGATAATAGAAAATTTCTCCTTGATGAAGATAGTTTCCTTCAAGAGTGAGCGTTGGCTCCAAAGAAAGGGAGATCACCTAGAACTTTTAATGATGATGACAATGTTCTTGATCTTGCTTCTCTTGGATGAGTAGACATCAAGTTACTTTGATTTGTAGATCTTTTCAACTTGAGTAGACGTAGGGTTTTTGTGATCCTTTTTCTTTGATGATGACTTGAGCGAGGATCCCAAGACTTCTTCTAGTGTAGATGCCTTCTTCGATCTAAAGTTTTGACACTTCCTTGTAGATCTTGACTTCAAAAGCACTTTTAGGATGAGATAATCTTCTAGATATGCTTTGATGCCCTTCTAGAATTTCGGTCCTTGAATGCTTGAGTGTTCCTTCTTATTTTAATATTCTTAGCTTATAGAGTTCTTGCCTTAATGAGATAACTTCTCCTGCAGTGCTTACGGAAAACAACTCTATTAATTTGTCATATATTCTTTTGAAGTTTCGAGTTTAGATACATGTGGAATGAGGGGATCCTTGATGGATTCTATGAAAATCCTTTGAGCGCTTGCTTCCCCTTTCATAAATCTTGCAAGTGCTTGAGCATCTTCCTTTGGAGATTTGGTGATTGTGCCCTTAACATGTTCCATGACCTTATTTTCAATGAGATTCAGATCTGTCATTTTCTTCCATGCAAGAAAATTTGAAGCCCCAACCAACTTGTTGCTTTCCTTGCAAAAAGATGTTTTGACAAATTCAGATGTAGACTTAAAGAGACTTACTTGTGAAGATGCTTCTTCCACTTGTTGCCTCCTTGAATTTGATGATGATATAGATAATAGAAAGCATCTCCTTGATGAAGATTGTTTCCTACAAGAGTGATCCTTGGCTCCAAAGAGAGGGAGATCACCTTAGAACTTTTGATGATGATGACAGTGTTCTTGATCTTGCTTCTCTTGGATGAGTAGACTTCAAGTTACTTTGATTTGTAGATCTTTTCAACTTGAGTAGACATAGGGTCTTTGTCATCCTTTTTCTTTGATGATGACTTGAGCGAGGATCCCAAAACTTCTTCTAGTATAGATGTCCTTTAATCTAAGGTTTTGACACTTCCTTGTAGATCTTGACTTCAAAAACACTTTTAGGATGAGATAATCTTCTAGATATGCTTTGATGCCCTTCTAGAGTTTCAATCCTTGAATACTTGAGTGTCCCTTAATGAGCTGCCCTTCCTTGTGAATGCTCTAGCAATGATAACTGCTTGTGAATACTTTTTACTTCTTTAGATTAGGTTTTTCTTTTGAATTATTATAGGGTTCTTCTTCATCAAACAACGACTAAACAATAAACAATAATCAGACAAGAGACACTGGATGTAGGCAATCAGCCAGGGCCAAAACCCCTCCAACTTGAGAGGAAAACCCAAACGAATTCTTCTTCTTATAAAAACTTCAAGAGACGAATTCCAAGACCAATACCCTTGAGTTACCAACCTTTCCAAGACCAAGTCACAAGAACCTTCTTCATTGCTTCTTTTTCTTGCCCAAGTCAACAATAGTCACACTGACTTCTAGCACTACAAATTTTGGCTACTCTGGTATTTCAGGCCTTCTTCCATAGTTCTGTGATTCTCGACTTCCTGTAACTTCTGCAAGATCACATGTATGTTGTTTTATGGATCTTTATGATGGTCTCCTTCTTCCGCTTGACTTGAGGGCTTCTCCTTGTAACCAAGGCTAGCAAGATTGTTGGTGAACTGACCTTCTACTTGGCTTCTACAAAGGTTGGTGTAACCCTACTACAGAAACCCTAGTTTTTGTCACACGTGTGAGGAGGAAGACCAAAAATAGTCCCAAATTTCTTCGCTCTTCTTCCCTTCCTTCTCGCAGGTTATGAGGCTATTCTTGTGATTCTCGCACTTCTTATTTCAGATCCTTGGTCGAATAGTGTCATGAGAGAGGCTGAGATCTTTCAATATATAGTGATTTTCCCATAGAAAATAAGTCAACTAATGCCATGGGATAGGTCGACTTGCCATTCTAAAATCATCTTCATCCCCTTTTTAAGGCCGATTTGATGAGGTATTTGTGACAAGGTCTTGGAGGATTTGTGACACAAATAACTTCTCTTTTTACAATGTATAACATGCCCAATTGAGTCTTCAATACTTGACATTGACTCAATAGACTTTATGACTTTATCATTATTAAAATTGGCAACTAGGGCCAAACTCCATGTGGGTCAGCTTATTTATGGCAGCTAATATTTTTATTGGATCCCTCTCATCGAGAGATGTAGGATTGATCTAAAGATCATCTGATTCTGATAAATATTTACGAAGTTATGAATTTATTTATGTTATGGACAAATTGTCAAGTCGGCCAGCAACTTGAGGAGGCTCAGAAGCCCAATAGTCGTGTCTATTCATCATCTACGTTTTTGGTATAAATATAGAGGACTTGAAATCATTTGTAACACCTCTTCATGTGTGATTTCCTCCTCACCACGTCTTGGGTTTTTGGCGAAGGAGAGACACACAAGAAGATACGTTGGGTCTAGAAGATGATGCCCTAAGCTTATACGCTATAATGGAGACACCTAGGCGCAGTAAGGGAAGGAACATAGCATGGATGGAAATACTTATGCAGCTTATACGTTGTCATGAACCTTATACACTGAGCAGGGAATGAAGATATCCACGCAGTTTATACGTTGTCATACGCACAGTTATGGAAACCCTATACGCTGAGCAGGCAATGAAGACATCCACGCAGTCATATATGCAGATATATATACGCACAGTGATGGAAGCCTAATACGCTAGTCATTAAGACACTTATACGCAGAGCATAGGACAACGACGTTGTAGTCATAATAATGGAGCCACAGTAAGGATAATGAAGTTGCAGTGAAGGTAATGGAACCGCGGTGAAGTTTGTTTCATAAAGAAAATGAATTCGCGTTTTATGTGGGATAGATCTAGGGTTTGGCTGCGTCCTAGGATAGGTTAAGGAACCGTTGAACTAAAGAGTATCCATTCTCGACATAAGCAATCATCAGCCCAGTTATGACTCTATGAAATAAGGGTTCAATGAAGAGATTTGTAGCATACGGCAGTCTCAACATGTTTCAAAGAACAGTGACAAGTATCATATATATGTATATGAGCATGATCAGTGATGGGATTGCATAATGATGTCAGCATGATCACGATGATGTAAAGGGCAGCATGATCACGATGATCTAAAGGACAACATGATTAGACAATGAGACTGCACGCTGATCTATGAGGCAACGTGATGAATGAGACTGCATGTTGATGTATGTGGCAGCGTCAATGAGACTACATGCCGATGGATGAGACAACATGATGATGTATGATGCAACGTAATGGGCATGAGTACCATGATGACAAATAGGTAGAATAATGGGCAGCGTGATGATGAAAGCAGATGAGATAGTGTTACACAGTAAGGTGTAGTAAATGGACGAAATGGATAGGTGAAGCCATCACCTTAGAGAATCAGTTGACGTAAAATGTCTTCAACTCATCTCATGTATCATCGTTATAGGAGATGATCTATGCTCAGATCTAGATAAGTCAAAGTGTTGACTTCTGTTCTAAATGTACTGTCTCTCTCTCTCTCTCTGCTGAACTTTGAGGAACATAAAAGAAGAATTGATCAAGGGTTTCCCCACATTGGGGTTTGTCCTTGACTAGCACCACATCTTGTGTCCTCTTGTCTTGGCTTGTCTTCTGCGATTTATATTTATGTTCTATCTGCAATTTATTTTAATGTTGATGTGATTTGTAACTATGAAAACTTAAATAAATTGCTCTCGCATAGAACATACCTTAAATTAACATGGTATCGGCGCTGAGGTGAAAACAATGCCCAAGTAAGAGTGAAAGAGCAATCACCGAAGACAATAAGGACAAGACAAAAGGATCAATGGATTCCACATCTCTCTTCTAAATTCACAAAGGATGAAATCGAAACATAGCATATTATCATAATGGCAAAGCGGAAGTTTCTGATGGCCTACTTAAAGATCACTTCATTGGGAAGCTCGGATCTAAGGGTGGAAGGAAAGACAAATGCCTTGGTTACAATAAGTTCGGCCATTATGCTGAGTGTCTAAACAACAGAGACACTTCTCTTGATAACCATAAACAAATCATTCCAGGGTCAAGGGAATGATAGGTAATACAGTTCATCAAGGAGAAATGGTCGACTCTTCAAAGAAAGCAAGGAACCCTAGGCACTTCATCGGATAAATAATCGTGGAATTATACTTAGAGCCGATACCACCTATCCCAAAAAGGGTGTAGGAAATGTAACCCCTCAACTGAACGAGGGTAACTCGATTCATTTACATAATCTTTTATGTACTTGATCGCAAGAAGAACCTAGTGTCCATTTCAGCAATGGAAGTCAAAGGCTACAGGGTGGCACTCATCGATGGAAAGGTACATGTTTGAAAATAGATTTTTCAAAGATATTTGAGTTCAAGGTTGTATCAAGTTGCAGGAAGTCCACTGGGGACCATGTCCATTGACACAGCACTGGAGATCTGTAAGTCAGATGGTGACAGGAATACCTGAATTCAAAAAGAGCATGAAGGTACATGTCTACGCTGTACCAAAGGAAAATCTTATAAGGGGACTATTCCCCTCATACAGCAAGTCCACAAGCTTGGAACAACTTGAGGAGTTTGAGATTGATGATCAGGAATCTCACGTATGCAGGTGAAAGAAAGCCCTCAATGGCTTGAAGCAAAACACCTCGGGCGTAGTATGAGAGGATTGATAGCTGTCGGATGAAGCTGAGATTCATTAGGAGCGAAACCGATCCAAACCATTACCCGAAGGTTGTGGATGATAGACCTCTCATACTGGCACCTATGTTTGATAAGTGCAGACCCTCTAATTTGTAGAAGACAGAGGGAGTTGGATTCTGAATGTGGAAAGATAAACTGCAAGCCTATGACTAACTCGAGGATCTTAACTTTCAAAAGTTATATGGTAGTGATGTCGGACCAGATTTGGGAAATTCCTCTAAGTTTCATAAACTCATTCACGTTGTTGTTCTTGGTGAACCTCTGCCTAGACATATGCTTTACAGTTAGCATGGTGAGCTCATATTTGGTTGAGCTTCACTGGATCGGTGCCTAGAATCTTCTGAGATATCTTCAGGGCACAATCTCTCATGGACTAAGATACACTGCTAGAAATATGAAACCACATGATTATTCGAATGCTGAGTGGGCAGGCAGTGTGGAGGATAACTAGAGCACTTCTCAGTGTTGGTTCTCTTTGGGATCTGCTTCGATATCATAGATGAGCAAGAAGCAGAAGTCAATGGCTTTAAGCACCGTTGAGGCATAGTATATTGTTGCTAGCATGGCTACCTGAGAGGCAGTCTGGTTACAAAATCTCTTCAGTGAGTTGTTTGGATACCACTACGTAGCAAGATGATTAGTTTTCCTGTGAGGTCTGGATGATGTGTTCTCCATGATGATTATGTAGTAGGATAATTAGTTCTCCTGTGAGGTCTAGATGATGTATTCTCCATGATGATTATGTAGCAAAATGATTAATTCTCCTGTGAGGTCTGGATAATGTGTTCTCCGTGACGATTTTGTAGCAGGATGACTAGTTCTCCTGCGAAGTTTGGATGATGTGTTCTCCATGACGATTATGTAGCGGGATGATTAGCTCTCTTGTGAGGCCTGGATGATGTGTTCTCCATTGCGATTGTGTAGCAGGATGATTAGTTCTCCTGTGAGGATAGGATTGATTAAGTTCTCCTGTCGAGGCATCCTACCCATGCAATGTGGGACTCATGGGAAGTACCTCGCATCTTATCAATGAGCAGGGAAATGACGATAGGCACCATAGTAGTACTGATGGATGCATCGTTGTATCTACCGTAGTCCCTATGCTAGGATGACCTTCATTGATCTGGGATCAATGATACTGGTCTGGGACCAGCTGTACCTACTATGACGCTGACTTCGGGTCGGTTGACACTGGTCTGGGACCAGTGGTACATACTCTGAGACTGACTTCGGGCCAGTGGAGCATTGGTCTGGGACCAGTGGGAGTGGTACATACTATGACGCTGACTTCGGGTCGGTTGACACTGGTCTGGGACTAGTGGTACACACTCTGAGATTGATGAAACTGACCTGGGACTAGTGGTAAGAGTGGTACCCACTATGACGCCGACTTTGAGTTGGTTGAGACTAGTCTGGGACCAGTGGTACGCACTCTGAGACTGACTTCGGGTCAATGGAGAATGGTATGAGACATCCTCGATCAATTCTTCTTCTTCATGGTTCAGCAAAGCTAAGCAGAGCCAGCAGAGCTGAGCAAAGCAGAGCAGAACCAGCAAAGCTGAGCAGATCCAGCAACGCTAAGTAGAGCCAGCAAAGCTAGAAGAGCTTAGCAAAGCTAGCGGAGCTCAGCAGAGCAATGTACAACAATGATGGCAAAGACAGTACAGTGAGACATATAAATCAGCGGATGGAGTTTTCCCTAGTTGAAAGGGAGTGTTAAAATTGGCAACTAGGGCCAAACTCCATGTGGGTCAGCTTATTTATGGCCATTGATATTTTTATTGGATCCCTCTCATCGAGAAGTGTAGGATTGATCTAAAGATCATCCAATTCTGATAAGTATTTATGAAGTTATGAATTTATTTATGTTATGGAAAAATTGTCAAGTCGGCCAGCAACTTGAGTAGGCTCAGAAGCCCAATAGTCGTGTTTATTCATCATCTACATTTTTGGTATAAATATAGAGGACTTGAAATCATTTGTAACACACCTCTTCATGTGTGATCTCCTCCTCACCACGTCTTGGGTTTTTGGTGAAGGAGAGACACACAAGAAGATACGTTGGGTCCAGTAAATGATGCTCTAAGCTTATACATTGTAATGGAGACACCTAGCCGCAGTAAGGGAAGGAACACAACATGGATGGAAATACTTACACAGTTTATGCGTTGTCATAAACCTTATACGCTGAGCAGGCAATGAAGACATCCACGCAATTTATATGATGTCATACGCACAGTTATGGAAACCCTATACGATGAGCAGGCAATGAAGACATCCACGCAGTTTATACATTGTCATACGCACAGTAATGGAAACCCTATACGCTGAGCAGGGAATGAAGACATCCACACAATTTATACGCTATCATACGCACAGTTATGGAAACCCTATACGCTGAGCAGGAAATGAAGACATCCACGCAGTGATATACGTAGATATATACACGCACAGTTATGGAAGCCTCATACGCTGGTCATTAAGACACTTGTATGTAGAACATAGAACAACGAAGCTGCAATCATAATAATGGAGCCGCAGTAAGGATAATGAAGCTGCAAGCAAGGTAATGGAACCGCAATCAAGTCTGTTTCATAAAGAAATTGAATCCGCATTTTATGTGGGATAGATATAGGGTTTGGCTATGTCCTCGGATAGTTTAAGGAACCACTAAACTAAAGAGTATCCATTCTCAGCATAAGCAATCACCAGGCCAGCTATGACTCGATGATGAGATAAGGGTTCAATGAAGAGATCTATAGCATACGACAGTCTCAACATGTTTCAAAGAACAGTGACAAGTATCATATATATGTATATGAGCATGATCAGTAATGGGACTGCATAATGATGTAAAGGACACCATGATCATGATGATCTAAAGGGCAGCATGATCACGATGATCTAAAGGGCAGCATGATTAAACAATGAGATTGCATGTTGCTAATGTATGAGGCAGCATGATGAATAAGACTGCATGTTGATGTATCAGGCAACATCAATGAGACTGCATGTTGATGAATGAGACAACATGATGATGTATGATGCAACATAATGGGCATGAGCAGCATGATGATGAATAGGGTTGCATAATGATGGAAGATGCAAAATAATGGGCAGCATGATGATGAAAGCAGATGAGATGGTGCTACATGGTAAGGTGTAGTAAATCGACGAAATGGACAGGTGAAGTCGTCATCTTAGAGAATCAGTTGAAGCAAAATGTCTTCAACTGATCTCATGTATCATCGTTATAGGAGATGATCTATGCTCAGAGCTAGATAAGTCAAAGTGTTGGCCTCTATTGTAAATGTACTCTCTCTCTCTCTCTCTGCTGAACTTTGAAGAACATAAAAGAAGAATTGATCAAGGGTTTCCCCTCATTGGAGTTTGTCCCTGGCTGGCGCCACATCTTGTGTCCTCTTGTCTTGGCTTGTCCGCAATTTATATTTATGTTCTATCTGCAATTTACTTTAATGTTGATGTGACTGCGAACTGTGAAAATTTAAATAAATTACTCTTGCATAGAACATACCTAAAATTAACAATGGCCAATCCTAATAGCTCTCAATGGGAGCTTCATCTATAAAAATAAAATTCCTTGAGCATGAAACTCATGACTCAAGCATAACAAAATAGTTTTATTTTTCTTCTTTATATCAATTACATAAAATCATGATTACACGTCATTATGAAGACCAAACCTAGTTACATATTTCAACATCCTTGTCCAACTAACAATGGGTGTCATACACCAATTTGGTGTGTAGCTTGATGGTAACCTTAAAAGTGAATTATCCTCAAAAATTAAATATTTATTTTCAATATATCTACTAGATTTTTCAAGTTGTTAGGAGTTAATTTTGATTTGGTCAAGTGATATGTCACGTGGTTTACCATACATTCATATTAGCACATTGTATTGTATGTAATAAAACCTATTTAAAGGCTCAATGTATGCCATTGCAAAGTTTCTTTAGTAGTCAGTTTGTCAGATTAGTCAAAGGTCAAGATGATATATTTTTGTGATTTTCCCAAGTTTGGGTTCCTTACTTAGATCTAGCATTTAGTTGATGTGTTCATGTTTATGTTTATCTTGCTCCTACATGTGTAAGATATAATCATGGTATCAAAGCAATGTTATCGACTTCAAAAGGATCCCTTCACTACTATGATTTTTCTCATTTATTGTAAAGCAAAGGAATCTTGGCTTTGTGATGAGCCTTACCTTGGGTGGGGACTTTGCACAAGTGATGTTGTGTGAAAGAAAACAAGAAGGACTTCAAGAATAAGGATAGAGAAATTTAATGGTCAAAACTTTGAGTTATGTACGTAAAAATGGAGGATAAAGATTAGTGGGTTGTTGTGCCATGAAAATAACATACTATTGACTTCAAAAGGATCCCTTCACTACTATGATTTTTCTCATTTATTGTAAAGCAAGGGCATCTTAGCTTTGTGATGAGCCTTACCTTGGGCGGGGACTTTGCACAGGTGATGTTGTGTGAAAGAAAACAAGAAGCACTTCAAGAATAATAATAGAGAAATTTAATGGTCAAAACTTTGAGTTATGTAGGTAAAAATGGACAAAGATTAGTGGGTTGTTGTGCCATGAAAATAACCCAATAGTATGGCAAAAGAAAACTTGAAGGACATGGAGAACAAAATGGTAAGTTATTTACACTATGTTGAAGATAAATGTATTATTCTATTATACTCTTCATCAAATCCATAGGATAATCTAGTTGTGGCTAGTGGTAGGAACATTGCATCTACATTAAAGTTTGAAGATGTAAATGCATCTCTATTATCAAAAGAAATAAGGTGAAAATCCATGAAAGTTTTACAACAAATGCTTGATCTATAGGAGGTCACTTACAAGATAAATTGAGAGATCAAAGGCTAAGGGTAGATCTCAATCCCATAAATGTTTATAAGGTAATGTCAGAAATGCAACAATCTATAGGAGGTCCCTTACAAGATAAATTGAGAGATCAAAGGCTGAGGGTAGATCTCAATCCCATAAACGTTTATAAGGTAATGTTAGAAATGCGACAACGCCTGGAATTTCAAAAACAATTATTTCAAGAAAAGTTACAAATCTAAAATCATTGATGAAGGAATGGGCTCTAAGGATTTCCCTTCCATGGAGGGAGACCTCCATAGGAGGTGGGGACGTGTACTAGGAATCTTTAAGTACGCATTCAAATCATGATATGTGGTAAGTATATTCAGTGCTTTTGTGTGCTTGATGTTTTGCAAATACAAGAAGTATGATAGAAGTAATGTTTTCTTAAGAGATTACTCAAAAACCAAAATCATAGAAAATGGCTAGTTCACTCTAATGCTTTTAAAGATGAAAGGGCTAAAACCCTCCCTAGGGTTCTACATATTCCAGGTTTGCCCGAAAATTGTGAATCTACAAGTAAGATGAAGGATGCAAGTGATATTTGAAAAGGATCTCCCCTATAACAGTTTGAGCAAGTGTTGGCAAGAGGAGTTCAAATTAGAAGTGTATAAGCGTGAGGCAAGCATTATGGATGAACGTAAGAATGTAAACATGTTAATACTGATATTCTTGTTGTCCTGAAGTTATTTGTAGAATAGTATCTTCAGGTGGATGTTGAGTAAATTTTCAAGTTCCTTATGCAATTGTTGTTGGAAGTTTAATGTATGCTGTGACTTGTACTAGGCTACATACTGCCCATATAATGGGAAGTCTAAGCATATATATGTTAATCTGAGGGAAAGAATAATGAACAATAGTAAAGAGGATCTTCAAATACAAAAAGTTGTAAGGATATACAACAGTAAAAGTGTAATCTATCCATCAATGGACATTATCATTTTGCATGAGACATGGTTGAAGACAACAATGTGGAGAAGGTTATACTTTGAAGAATATTGCAAACTCGTTGACAGTTTCCATTGAGAAGTTTTCTTTGTGCAGGGAATCAGCAGGCATAAGTGTGCCAAGCAACTGATTTTATGTACACTAAGAGGCCCTTGTGCAAAATATTTAACAAGTAGGAATGTTGGATATGATTGTATTCTTTGCATGCAAAAACTATATGCATCACAACACACTTGGCATGGGGTTGCAACCATGGTTGAAGGGTGCTTCAAGGCTTAATTGTGGACTTGGGAACAAGGTTAAACAAATTTTTGGTTGGGGGCTGCTTCATGGCTTAGTTCTGGACTTGGAAGCAAGGTTTAACAAATAAAATATAAAACTTTGGCTAGAGTTACTATATTTCATAAGTTTAAATATCATAGTTATGATATTACACAATCCTCAGAAGTTTTCATTCTACTAAAATATTTAAAACACATGAACCAATTTTGTAGGAATGAAAATTTCTAACATCTAAATGAATAATAAACTGGCTATGGAGAAATTAATGACGGATTGATTAAAAATACATTGCTGATAGTTTGAATATCAATGTTACTTCTTATAAAAAGTCATATCAATTTCATAAGGCATGTAAGTCCGGTTTGATGCATCCTTGTCCTTCTGTTCCATTATTTTTCGCTTCTTTCTCTGCACCTCAAAGCATATTTTGGTAGAAGCATCATAAGATTCTTTCAATGGTTTGTACGTCAAAGCTTCCAGCTCCCTCTTGACTCTTTCCATCATATTCTGTTTTTCATTCTGTCCATATTTAAATGGGTATTTAGCATGCAACATAACACAAAACAGTAGGGAGACAACTTTTATCCAGCAACTCCAATCAAATTTTATTTACTCAAATGAGGCGAAAAAAAATCAAAAAATTAAAATCCTTACAATACTTCTGGTGAATCTTGCAATGCGCTCTTTACAAACACGCATCTCCATCTTTAATGAGTGTATACGGGACTCTGTATGCACTGGAGTATGTTCAAGAACACTATTTTGTGCCAATCGAACAAATTGTGGTTGCCAAACATTTAATGCTATAGAGGATTGCCTACATACACAACCAGATACCAGTGTAATGAACCTTAATATCTAGTGCTTTCTAGATTTTAGTTTTGAATGTTAATAAAAGCATGAAAGTAGGATAAAATCTGGTCCTGCACATTTTTTAAATTTCCTTCACAGAAAATGCAGTATATTATAAATACGACATCTAAATTTACATCTGAATTGCATAGAAGAACCACAATGTAGCATTAAAACGTTGAACAAGAGCATAAACAGAATATTATGTTTAGCATTCTGGAAAGCAATAACACACCTACAGCTTCTTAAAAGCATAGGGAAGAAGAGATATGCTTAACAGTGATTCCATCCTTAAAAGAAAGAGTAACAAGAGTTAATCGTGATTCACTCTACTTTACAGGACCATAGAAAGGTATCACCATAGCATTTATCATTATAACAAGAGTAGAAGAAGACGAGAGTGTGCAAATCTGAGGATGTACCTTGCCCTTTCAAGGTTTTTGAATTCTACCAAAGTAGAGTTGTGTCTTTTCTTTTCTTCCTGGAGTTGAGTTTCCAGGTCCTTACATTCCCTCTCAAGAACAAGTGCCTGGCTTTGAATTCTTAATACCGACCTCTTATGTGCAGCAACTTTGACCGCTTTTATTCTTTCAAACCTGTTGCATATTCCCAAAACATAAGTCTTTTGTCCAAATTACATCACAAAAAATTGATAAGCTTGCCAACCCACACACAGAAAGCTGACAATTACAATTATAGCAAAATCTACTATTCCTTTTCTCTTGAAATCTGACAAGTTAGAGCTATTTAAATCACCTCCATGTTTCATAAGTACTAAATCTATGTTGCATAGAAACATATACACATGCAGATACTGATACACCAGATTTTTTAAAACTCAAGATCTGGATAAAGAGAAAGTGTACAAACAACAAACAGATACAACAGAACTTTTTTTAAGTTAAGATCTGGATACATAAAAACAATATTAGAAACATGTGTCCACACTTATATTAAAAACATAGAAAATTCACATTTTCAAATGTGCTTTGCTACAAATCTCTATTGCAAAATTTAGAAACGCTGACTGCTATGAAAAGCTCAGATTTGTCTGTTTTAGGATGAGGGAAGGGCTGTTTTAAACAAAACACGGGTGGGACTACTTGCAAGTCGATTCCAAAAACCAAAACTCCAGACGCCAGAGTTGGTGATGGGACTTGCTTTCTTATTGCTTGTATCCTCCTACACTACAAGGAAAATTAAAATTTTAGGTCCCCATACTTGGGTCTTTTTCAAATTTATTTTATATTTTTATGTTGCATTTTAAAAAGAGTTTTTAAGGATCTGACTGCTGGATGTTTTTGGCTAGAAACAGATCTCAAGTGGATCCTCCAACACTTCCAAACCTGAAACATATCTTGAGTGGATTCAAACATGCAGAAATGCAGATCCCATAACTATGGTCAAAAGCTTATCAGATTCTAATATTCTATCATTTTAAAGATTAAAAAAGCAAATATATATCCCTGCCAGAATAGAATTGAGTCCACTCTAATGCTTGGTAAGTTACAATTAGAGAAAGTAGAAGAATTGGAATGTTCAATTTATCCATCAAAATATCAGATCCTTGCCAATTATTGTGGCAAATATAATATGAGATAAAGAATTTCAACTTTATTTAAGAGCTTTTGAATCTTGTATGAATCCTGTATACTTTCAAGCATAAACTTTGAATGCATAGAAGAAATATGGATAAATGTAACCTGTGAAGATAAATAATCTTTCCGGATTTTTGTCGAAAAAACAATTCATGCAAAATATTGACTAAAACCATTGCAAAAGGTCATGCTGACAGGTAAACGTGAATGTCAAATTCTCAAACCTAACCGAGTAGCTGCAAGTTTAATTACCCAGATTATTTGTGTGCAAAAAAAATAGAGCCCTAAGAATAACCCAGGGGTATTCAAATACACTACATATGGGATTTCCATGGTTCCGTCCCATGGACAATGCAAATGTATAACTAAACCACAACAAACCATTTGAAGGTAACGCTATATTTTATTATGAGAAATAAGTCATATATTTCATTCCTGAATAATAAAGAATCATACATAATTGTGCCGTGATGTCCTCATTGGCCCAAATGTCAAAAAAATTCCACATCTTTTCTTCAAATGGTCATTAAAAACCTATGTTGCACTAGTTTTCGGGATGTGGAAATGGTGGGGGAAGGGCATGCTTCCTTGGGCAGCTAGAGCACAACTCAAAATTTTCAGGGGACATGTGTGTATATAATAGTTTTCACCATAAACAATTGCAGTTACTTATAATCATAACAGGCTATACTGCAAAGAATTATGTACAGCTCTTACATTTGCCAGTTCTGAAAAAGTTTTGACAATTTAAAAAAGAGCTGAGTGACATTCAATTATTGACCCCTAGACATGAGCAAAAAGGGAGTTTAGCTTTAGGAAACTAGTATAACTGTTTTCGATTTGAAATAAGGTCCATAAAAGGGTCTATGAAGACAGAACTGTCTTTATAGCAGTTTTTCTTCCTCATTTTTTGTTAATGATGATTATATTTAAACTTTGAAGGCATTTCCTCCTCGCTAGGTTCTGCAGATTCTTACAGCTGTCATGAAAAACACTACAAAATACCTTGGTTCCGTAAAGAGATTAGATTCAACTTTGAGATTAAAAAGGTGATTGAATAGGAAATTTATTCAAACATTTAATACACAATCAAGTCACAACTCTCTGTAATGAGTTAGTGGTATTTTACCTAGCAAACCAAGTTATTTATCCCTCCAATATAACCATCTATTTCAATACAATTGATCTATCATTTAATGAACAGTATTAATCCCTTTTCAATAATACAGTGAACTCAACAGAGAAATATAGCATTCATTAATTCAGAAAATCCACAAAAAAATGACTCCATCAGTGCAAGTAATTGCCCAACGAATCTACACCACATATAATCCAATCATCATAGTTTCTAGTTCTACAGAATATATATGAATTTGTTACAGAAGTGGACCAGGAATAAGGCAGATAAAGTGCCCTAACCAGAGAGCAGGTGAATCAACGGCTATAGTTATATGTGATTTTGTCTAACTAGGTTGATTCAGGCTTATTATTGTGCTTCCATACTGAATTCAAATCCCCTATAGTTATTCGCTCCTCTTGTTTACTGGATCCGGTTACAGGGTCTCGGCCTATCAAGGAATAGTGTGCATCCTGCATAGAGAGACCTCGCTCCACAGAAAAGGGATTACATCAGCCCGAAATATCACCGAACTTAATCCCAGAATTCAGATTATCTGTCCAAAACTTCTTTGACGCTACCAAACTCATCCTCCCATCTACAACGGATTATTTCGGCTACCTCAGGAATTAATCCGTTCAGATTTCAACCATGCTTTGCTACGTTGAGAAGAGATACGCTCAGCTGAAGAAACTTTCTCTGTCCAGAATTATTCGCTCAGCTTGATGGTGACCCGACCAATTTATCTCAGGTTTTGTCCATTAATATTTTCTATGCTTTGCCCTGTCCAGAGTTAATTGCGCTTTATCTAGAACCTCAGGGACCCTCGCACTGGTTCAACTTTAGTTGATTAAGACCATTGTCCAGACTTGATCCTGTCTCAGCTTCAGAATTTCATTTTCCACCGAAACTCGTTTCCTTACTTCAAGTCAGACTTCAATTAATTGCGAACTACTACAGGATGACTTCGCACCACTTTTGACTTTAAATTACTCACGAATTGCTTCAGGTGTGATGAATTTACCTTAGTGACTTTTGGTGGCTCCAGGAGACTCATATACCTTCAGGAGCTGTGTCTCTTGGTCATAGAAAGCTCGGAGGCCCTCGAACTATGTCTGTCTAGAGTGCCGCTATTATTTGCCTTTAATAGACTTGTTTCCCCTCAAGAAAGAATTCGATTTTTCCCTTGCTTCAGAAACTGCCTTAGAGAGAATTTGTTGAACTTGGACCAGAAACTCCTTCAACAACCTATTCCAAAACAGAGAATAAAATAGAAAAATAGAAGAGAAAATAGGTTTTATCAACTAGGGTGGAATTTTTCACCACTGAAATTGATAGGAGAAATGGAGTCTTAAAACCCTCAAAGCCTCAGGCTCAAAGAAAACAAAGATAATTGATCCAATCCAATGATGGTTAAAATCAATTCATCCCTTTCATATTTATAGATTTCCTAGAGGGACCTCTTCTTTCAAAATGATTTAGGAAATTTTACTCCAAACCCCAATTTTTTGGTTGCTTTGCGAACTGCCCCAAAACTTGCCCAAACATTGGGTATTTTGGGGTTTTCCCCTTTATCAATGACTATAGCCTACGGCGATGGATAGGCTACTTTGTCTATAGGACAATTAATCTCTAGGGAACATTACAGTCCCCCCTTCACAACATTGCTTGTCCTCAAGCAATGACAAGTTCCGCTGCTACCCCCTTTGTTTCCCTGTATTAACATCTTCTTTCCAGGCCTCAGCTAGAGAAGTCCCAGGCCTTGCACTCTCGTTCATCCTTCCCTTCTCCTTGCTGCTGACTCTTGTTATGTTGTCTTCTGAGTTTTTTCCTGCAACCTTCCCAAGAGCAGGTTCTCCTTGGCTATCAAAAACTCGGCCTTCAGTTGTTGCTTTTACATAATCAGGCAAAGGTTCAGATGACAGGCTGCCAATAGAGCCATCAATCACAGGTTTTTTCCAAGTTTGTTGTGAAGAACAATCTGCAACAAGCTTGCGCTTACTTAAGGGGCTAGACAACTTTCCAGGAGAAGCAGTGTCTATGGCAGGATGCAATGTTGTACTTGTAACCACTTTTGCAGTGGTCCTTGAACCAACTTCTGATATTACCAGCCCCAAATCCTTTTTAGCCCCTTGCTCGTTGAACCACACACTGAATCAAGCTGTATAGAATTCTGCAACTTTTCTTCTTGTCTTTGGATTCCATTTGAGGCTAAAGATTCAAGCTGCCTTCTATCAACACTCACTTGGAATTCACTTTGGCGGGATGTTCCTGCAACCTTGCTTAGACTTACTGGAATCTGACACAGACCACATCCTCTCTGATGGGTTTGTGGATAATCCTGATGCAGTTGTTCTCGCACTATGCATAATTCTGCTCCCCTTAACTCAGCCAACTGTACCCACTGCCTGATATCCACCAGAAGAGGATTGTACTAAACCACACTCACTTCCAGTCTTCTTAAGGACAGTATGGTTAGTGACAAACTTGTAAATTCTGGTTGCTACTGTCTTTTCTACTTGAGATGAATATTTAGATGATTTTCTCTGTTCATATCCTGCAGCCAAAGAGAAATCACTCTGATTCTGCCCAAGGCCTGAATTTTCAATTGAACCAGATACCAAATTTGTATTTGCTGACAACTGATCATTGTCCAGGCTATCTTTCTTTTCTTGAGAGGTATTTGCTTCAACAGTACTAGGCTTATTTACCAAGGATGAACTCGATACTTTTGTGTCAGTTTCTGCCTTACTTACCAGCCTGTTAGTCTGGTGCGGATCAATCACAGATCATTTCTGTAAAGAAGAATCTAA
Organism: Pinus taeda; assembly: GCA_000404065.3. NCBI lineage: Eukaryota > Viridiplantae > Streptophyta > Pinopsida > Pinales > Pinaceae > Pinus > Pinus taeda. Next base: position 42,952 of record APFE030561470.1, on the reverse strand, counting down.
ATTCTGTTGAGTGGATAATTGCAATGCAGACTGCCCCCACTAAAAAATGTGCTGAAACAGTAGGATGCATGTAAGGCACAGGTGGTTGGATCATTGATTGTTGTACTTTGTTTGGATCTTCTTCCTCATTGAAGAAGCCCTCCTTCTCCATCTTTGAAGCCTCATTCTCATGGACTTCATGTTCACCATGATCTGTAACCACTAAAAGTTCGCCCTCAAAGGGAAATGCTTGATGTACACTACTATCATGTTTTCCCTGTAACTCACTCTCATTTCCATCTGGCTCAACTGGCTCTTCAAAATCATGAATCACAGGTTCTTCCACTTCTACCTCCTCATCGGTAAGATGTGTTTTGGTGTTCATCGTGGACCTTTACTTTTTGTTCTTCTTCATATAAATCCTCGTACTCTTGATTTTCTTCTGGGTTGGCTTCCTCTTTCTCATAGACTTCATTCTCTTCTGCATACAAATGATCCTCTTCTTCCTCACCAAAATCTTTTTCATCCTCAATCATCCATTCCTCACGTTTTTCTAGACCACCAGATTTTGAAGCGGGGGCATCATCCTCCACATGCCCCTCCAACTCCAACTTCTCAGCAGATCCCAGTGTATCATTTAGGTGAGAAATGGTTGTTGATTCTGCTTCAGCTTGCTGAGAACTAGGACTTTCCTCACCTTCCAAGTTATCATGTAAGACATGACCTGGAGAACTAGGTTGGGTAGAAAGAGACAAAAGATATTGTGACTCAAGCTGCACCATGTTCTTTAAATCTTGTTGTTCCTGAAAGGCAAGCTTTTCCAGCAATAATGATACATTTGTTGCTTCACTATCGTCGCTATGATCTTTTTCTATGCTTGATTACACATTACTATCATGTGTTGAAGGACTTCTCTTAGGCTCATCACCTAACAAAGGAGAGGGCATAGGTTTCTCAGCACCATTCCTAAATACCTTTCTGTAGAGGCATCATAGAAGGAGGAGGAAGAACTCGAGGTTGTCTAACCGAATGACATGATCTGAAGCAACAAAACTTATAGCTTGTTGACATAATGTAGAAATACACGAAAGGTATTTGTAATAATAATTTTTTTATTGTTGTTGTTGTTGTTATTATTAATTATTATTATATATATATATAAATGAACAAGTGATGATTGAATGTTACAATGAGGACCCGCATATTATACCTAAGCAAGTGTCCTTTCGTGACTAGGCGTGTCTTTTATACATGCCTTTTTACTTAACTAATGACTACTTAACATAATCATTACTTGATTATTTAGTATTTACATTTATTTTTATTTATTTATGTTTTATTTTATTTTATCCAATTTATGTTCGTAACATTGCCTTCCCCTTCAAAAAGCTTTGTCCTCAAAGCTTGTTGATGAAAGGACTTGATCTCTTATCTGCTACGAATGTCTTCTCTTCACTTGACCGCTAATAATTTCTTCATTTGACCGCGTCATTAGTAGCTCTTCTTCTATGATTCGCTGGTAACTCTGTTTTGAGTCCAGGGTTAGGTATACTCTTGAACCTAGGGTTATGTATACACTCCTTTTTTTATCTTCATTATTATTATTATTATTATATAATTTTTTTTTTATTTTTTAATAACATATATTTTAAATACTTCTTTTCTTTTAAATAATTTTATATATATAATAATAATTTATAATTATAATTATATCAATTGTAATTATTAATTAAGTCATGTTGATTGTCATTAAATTTATCGTTACCCAAAAATGATTTGGGTTTGACCGAGCCGAATTTTATTGATACGAATAGATCTGGCAAAAAAGACGTGATGTTTGACTATTCACTGTTCGAGGTGGAATGGGATGTCAAGCTATGGAAACAGAGAAACCGACTCGCATGTTTGGTGGCTTAGACGAGAAGTGGAGAGTGGGTGACAACCACAGGACCAGGCGAGGGGGATAGTGATGGCAAAAGGGGACAAAACAAAATCGACGATGGACAGAAATTGTCATAAAGATGACCTTGGCAATGAATAGAAAGAATTGTGTTTAGAATCTTCTTCTGGGTTGGTACTTCCACCCTTTCCAACCAAAACTAGTGTCGACTCATCAATCCACACAAAGTTGTCAAAATTTGCATTTACATAGATTTCAGATGTGGTGAATAATGGCCTTGCCTGCCCTGTTTCTACATCCACAACCCAAAGACTCAACTTACTGCTTGTATTATCCCCATGATCAAACCAACTAGTAGATAGATGGCGACAATCTCATGACCAACTTATAAAATTGATCTTTGCACCATCCAGAAACCAAAGACTTCAATCTCTGGTCCTAGAGTGTCATCTTCCATCAGTTTATGGATCCCTATTCCAGTGTAAAATGACATACGACTTCTTGTATTACAATTTCCATCAATAAAGATTCCAGCAAGCTTTTCTTCTGATATTGCAAACTCTGAGAGTGGAGGTAAGGCCCTACATTTGAGAAATAAAATCTTATCTCTATTAGGAGAAAAAGACAAAGCAGGAGTTGGTGGTGCATCAACAATATTTCTAATATCTATTGGAGGGAGATGATAGCCATTGTAAACTGAAGTTTCATCATCTTCCAAAGGAGGGGTTGTTGACTTATCAGAGTCATGTGTATCTTCCATGCTTGAAACAAGAAGAACCCTGTTTATGGAACACCCTCTACTGACTTATTAGAGTCGTGTGTATGTTCCATGCTTGAAACAGGAACAAGTCTGTTTGTGGAATGCCCTCTAAAAAAATCCATTGAATCCCCTTCATCATCTATGGATTCATTTCTTCCATTCGTACTCTCTACATCCACACCTTTTTCTCCATTATCAGAATCATCCATTTTCACTTCCTTTTCATCATCATTATCTGGATCATGGTTTTCTTCTTTTGCTTCCTCTTGTCTCGTTTCTTCATTGTCGTTATCATCTTCCTCATTATCGATTTTTGCACAACTTCTCTTAAAATATGTTGTAGCCTCTGCACATGATTTTTCTAAACATTAAAATGCTTCTTGAATTTTACTAAACTACTCAACGCATTCAGGATGTAAACGTAATGGCATATTGTGTGGCAAACAACGTTCAAAGGCTCGCATGATTATATTGTGCGCCATGGTTCTGATACCACTGAAGCAACAAAACTTATAGCTTGTTGACTTAATGTAGAAATACACGAAAGGTATAATAAAACTATATATAATTATATATATAATATAATATATATATAAAAAATATACTATATATAATATAAAGTGATGATTAAATGTTACAATGAGGACAAGCATATATACCTAAGCAGGTGTCCTTTCATGATTGAACCTGCCTTTTCACTTAACTAACGACTACTTAACATAATCATTACTTGATTATTTAGTATTTACATTATTTATATTATTTATGTTTTATTTTATTTTATCCAATTTATGTTCGTAACATGATCTCCCAAAAGCAAAATCTTCAACCTCAGAATTTTGTGCGTAAGGAACAGCAGATGGGATTCGATGATGCCTTTGAACTTGCCATGAATCCTGTTTGTCCTGCTCCCATATGATATCAACATACCCATTCATTGCATTCTCAAGGAATTCAGTATCAACATTAGGATGATGTGCACTATCATCACAAGAAATCCATCTCTGATCACTTCAATGAGGCACGTGGTCATTCATTTACACTGTTTCCAACCTCCCTGTTTTGGAAAGGATTTTAGGTTTTAGCAAACCCACTCCCGGTATCATTAAAGAGATCTCTGCATGGAAGTCCTCTTCCCCCATGCAAGGATTCCCGATTTGCACTGTAGTAATTACTTTGCTCAGTAACCATTGTGGGGAACATAAAAAGTGACCCATTTCCATTTTCATTCAACTCTCTTCTCCATGGATTCATGGATTTTGTTCTATCAAAAGCAAATATGTCAGCATCACATGAAACTTGGGTTCGTGGCCCTGCCTCAAATGATTTACTCAAATTTGAACTTTCAGAAGATGCAGCCTTATCAGTGCTTTAACCTATACTCGATACAAATTAGCTTTCTGAGGGTGTACTAGTTGTGGCAGCTAAAGTTGGAATTCCATCATCTAGTTGACAATTGGACAAGCCATCACAACCATTATCTTATTTTTCAAATAATTTTGATTGATTGCTTACCTCCTCTTTAGGGGGATACATCGTCCATGCTTTTGTTTTCGCTTCAACTTTTCTTACACCTTGTCTTTCATGCTCGGGCCTATGATCAATGTCATTTGATTTGTTTTTCTTGCCACTATTCCAGAAATCGTCCCAAATTTTCTTTCTTATATGCCGAGGTATTTTGTTATATTCTTTCTAAACTTCTATTCCATTCTTGAATCCTATTAATATTTTCAGCTTGCTGCTCTTCCATTTTCCTAAAAATCTCTGCTTGTTGTTTGTCCAACTTTCTCCAAGATTATGCATACCTGTGCCAAAAATCTGCTTCTAGTGGTTCCATTTTTAAATACCATCCAGGCTGGCAAGATCTCTGCTCTAATACCACTGTAATGAGCTAGTGGTGTTTTGCCCTCAGGTTTTTTGTAGCAAACAAATTTCTACCTCCAATATAACCATTTATTTCAATATAGTTGATCTATAATTTAATGAACAATAATAATCCCTTTTCAATAATACAGTGAACTCAATAGAGCAATATAGCATTCATTAATTTCAGAAAATCCACAATAAGATGACTCCATCAGTGCAAATAATTGCCCAACGAATCTACACCACATATAATCCAATCATAATAGTTTCTGTTCTACACAATAGATATGAATTCATTAAAGAAGTAGACCAGGAACAAAGCAAATAGAGCACCCTAACCAGAGAGCAAGTGAATAAACGGCTATAATTATATGTGATTTTGTCTAATTAGGTTGATCCAGGCTCATTATTGTGCTTCCATACCAAATTTGATGTCGCTTATAGTTATTCGCTTCTCCTGTTTACTGGATCAGGTTACAAAGTCTCGACCTATCAAGGAATAGTGCGCATCTTGCACAGAGAGGCCTCACTCCACAGAAGAGGGATTACGTCAACCCAAGATATCACCACTTAATCCCAGAATTCAGATTATTTGTCCAAAACTTCTTTTACACTACCAATCTCGTCCTCCCATCCACAGAATATTTCAGCTACCTCAGGAATTAATCCGTTCAGATTTCAACCATGCCTTGCTATGTCGAGAAGAGATCTGCTCAGCTGAAGAAACTTTCTCTGCCCGGATAATTCTTTAGAGGTGATCCGCTCAGCTAAATAAAGTTTCTTTGTCCCAAATTATTTTTCAGAGGACCCGATCAATTTATCTCAAGTTTTGTCCATAAATATTTTCTATGCTTTGCCCTTTCTAGAGGTAATTGCGCTTTATGTAGAACCTCGGGGACCCTCGCACTGGTTCAGCTTTAGTTGATTACGACCCTTGTCCGAAATCGATCCCGTCTCAGCTTCAAAATTTCGTTTTCCACCAAAACTCATCTCCTTACTTCAAGTCAGACTTCAATTAATTGTGGACTACTACAAGATGACTTCACACCAGTTCTGAATTTAAATTATTCACGAATTGCTTCAAGTGTGATGATTTTACCTTAGGGACTTCCGGTGGCTCCAGGAGACTCGTCTACTTTCAGAGCAATGTCTCTTGGTCATAGAGCAGCTTGGAGGCCCTCGACTATGTCTGTCTGAAGTGTCGCTATTATTTGCCTTTAACAGACTCAAGAAAGAATCTGATTTTTCCCTTGCTTCAGAAACTGCTTTAGAGAGAATTCGTTGAACTTAGACCAGAAACTCCTTCAACAACATGTTCCAAAACAGAAAATAAAATAGAAAAATAAAAGAGAAAATAGGTTTTATCAACTAGGGTGGAATCTTTAACCACCAAAATTTATAGAAGAAATGGGGTCTTAAAACCCTCAGAGCCTTAGGATCAAAGAAAACAAAGATAATTGATCCAATCCAATGATGGTTAAAATGAATTCATCCCTTTCATGGTTAAAATGAATTCATCCCTTTCATATTTATAGACTTCTTACGGGGGGGCTCTTCTTTCAAAATGATTAAGTAAACTTTACTCCAAACCCCAATTTTTGGGTTTCTTTGCCAGCTGCCCCAAAACTTGCCAGACATTGTGTATGTTGGGGTTTTCCCCTTTATCAATGACTATAACCTACAGGGATCGATAGGCTACTTTGTCTATAGGGCAATTAATCTCTAGAGAACATTACACTATCTGATCAATTTCACAATGTTTGAGGCTGGGATGATGGAAGAAATGAACTTGAATGACTCCTCGAAACACCCATGTACAATATGTAAAAGCTGAGATGACCCCAAAAACGAGAAGAACAAGAGCAAAAGCCAAAAGGATCAGCCCCTTGAAATGTTGCATTTCCTGGGTTTTTGACATGCAGGCTTTGCTTGCTGTAATGTTGTTGCTGAAAAGAGAATAATTAAATCACCAGAACCCCAAATTGAATCCCATCATACCCATCATACACAACCAATGTTTTGAGCAACTTGTATAGCAAATTTAGATCCAGTGTAATACAAAAAAAATGAATAGGAAAAATGTTCATATTGTCCAATCATCAATGTCCATTGTCAAAACTCAAATGCTCAGAATATTCCTGACTTTGCCCAGAACATCCCTGAAATCTGCCAAGAACATCCCCAAAATCTGTGCAAAACATCCCTGTAATCTGTCCTGAGCATCGTGGAGATGGCCAGAAAGTCCCTGATAAAGTCCCCAGCCATTCAAGAACGTTTCCTAGGATTCCCCATGTCCCCAAAGTGCCGAAACAGCAGGTATGGGATTTTTTTTCGATGGGACAGGTTCCCACACATCCTAGTTAAAAATAATCTACAAACTGCATTCTTACATAAAACTCAAAAGGAGTAACATCCCCATTTTATAGCACGGCATCACCAATTTGTGCAAAGAAAAAGATCAATCAGCCTTATGGCATACCAAATAGTTCTTCCTCATCAAATCCTCCAACCACCTTTAAAAAGAAACTTTCACAGTGAAGGGGAGAGAAAAAAGAGCATTGAATTCAACAATAACCCTTTCCCAGAAGAGTAGTTCAGTCGGGGTTTAGAACTTTTGGAGGACGGAAATTCTTCAAGAGACACATCTCACAGAGCCGCATTGCATACTTCCTCTGGCTTATGTGCAAATATATTTTATCCAAAAATGGCAATCTTTCCCAAATCAAATGGTGTTAGGCGTAGCATCCCATTATGTGGCACAAACTCGATCTTTCAGCAAAAATTGAAGACAAGTCAAGTTTACTGCATTCCAGATACCTTCTCCCAGACTGTCAGACCATCCTACCATCCCCTAGGGTGACCCCTTTCCTAATGAAGGTGATCAAAAAAAGCATATTGAACTCAATAATAATCCAAATACAGAAGATTCTGGTAGGATCACAGTTGAGATTTTGTTTTTTTGGTTGGAAGTTCTTAAAATCACACCCCCAAGGAGCTGCACAGCCTATTTCCATACCCCAAGCAGCTGCACTGCATATTTCCTTTAGCTTAGGGGCAGCAAAATCTGATCTAAAAGCTGCAATCTCACCCAAACCAAATGTAGAAACATTCCCATATATGGCACGTCATTGTTGTTTCCAAAACAAAAACAAAAAAAAGCCTAGTCAATCTTATGCCATTCCAAATACCAAATAATCAACCCTGATGTTAACAGGGTTTGGTTTGATGGTAATGTGACCATTTTCATACTCTTTACTGAGGTTCAAATCCTTTAAAGAGATGTTCACTGAAATGGGAATAGATTCCCAGACACAGCTAAATTAGCTAAAGAGATCTTCCTGAAATATTATAAGCAAGCTACACTATATTGTAATATTCTCAAGTGGACTATTTCAAGTGAATGTGCAAGTCTTAAGGTGACTTCGGTGAAATAGATACCCTGCCCTTGGCAACTTTACTGAAACAGATACCAACACGCACAAATTTATAGCTAAATAGATCTTCTTCAATATTATAACCAAGCTACACTATAGTGCAGTATTCTCAGATAAGAGAAAGGCATGCACTATATTGTAATATTCTCAGATCGAGGAAAGGCAGGTTTGTTGGACCATTAACTTGGCTGAAAATTTTGAAAAACTTGAAGATTCTGTCAGCGGTTTCTGAAAACACTCAATAAAATACCATAGATGTTTCTGGAAACCAACAAAAACCGTTGAGCAGTTTTCATGTGAGACTGTTGCAGTTTCCGGCAACGGGAAACCTATTGGAAACCAGAAGCAGATTTCTCCCTGCCGAAACAATTGCTAATACTCACTAAAGTATTCAACTCAACGACAATTGAATTTCATAAGACATTAACTCAGCCAGGACTGAGACTTTTTTTTTGGAAAGTGCTTTGACAAACACAACCTGAAGAACTCGAAAGAATGAAATGGCCTTTATTTGGCTTAGGTTCCAGTTCTGAGAAGTAATTATTACACCAAAATCACCCAAAACTTATATCTGGCCCTATCCTTTGTGACCCGTGCTATTTTGAAGAAAAAAGTCATAACTTGGTAAATAACATAATATTCCATCTACCTCAACCTTGCAGATTCTTAAAAAAAAAGAACAGCCAAACAATTTTAGAAGAAATGTGTGACCTTAGATTGGAGTTCCGTGACTACTTGAAAATCCCCATAATTCTAATAGGTTGAGATCAGCTCTAGGGCAGGCTCAGGTCATATGAAATTTGATGACTAGGGCGGGCTCAGGTCATATGAAATTTGATGAAAGGGTGCTTCTATTTCTTTGCAACCTAATCGAAAACAAGTTTGTGTAAGTAGTTGTTCGAAAGTTTTTGTACATAGTTGTTCTTACTCTGAGTGTCATCTCGCCGGGACCGCTTGTGTTGGGTGGAGTATTGGGGCCAATTGAAATGCTTCAGCACCTTGAAGGAAGCACTTAAAATAAAAATAAACATATGCTGTAGTTATAGGTTTTGGAGACTCGCACGTATTATTTTAGAGTAAGTAAATATTTTTCGGTCTAGAAATCTGAATAACCATAAAACCCATAAAATGATGAAGATTTATACTCACTTCAGCCTGTAAATAGACTTATATTTCTGATGAAAAGCTGCAGAATCGGCCTCAGAAGGGAAATCTTTAGCCCACAACAATTTCCACACACCGTTTTGGCCGCTTAATCTGCAAAGGCGCCGCGAAGAAATTGCAATTGACGATAAATCCCTGTAACTCAAGATGTTCTGCTCAATACCAATTTCGAATATGCGAGTCCATATCTCGTCTGGAACCGTATCCATTGACGGAGATAACTAAAAGAGGAGATAGTATTGTCAGCTAAACGGTGTATATAAAAAATAGAGACATAGGCCTACTTGCGCTAAGTACGCTTGAGGTACGTTATATAGAGAAGGGAAAGTTGATTATCTCGTTGTCTTTATGATATAAATTTTAAATATATTTGTGTAATCCAGACATCACAGAATAAATCCAAAAAAACGCTTAGTCATGCAGAGTCGATTGATCATCGAATTTAATTTCATCTCATCATTGAATCTCATCTCTATTAAAAAAAAAATTATCATAATTTAATGGTTAAACTGTAATTTAATTTCATCTCATTATCAAATCCCATTTATTTTTTTGTGACGTAGAGCTGATTGATTATGGAATTTAATTTCATCTTAACGTATCTCATGTCTAATTTTTTAAATAGGAAAAACTTATCATGTAATTTAATTTTATTTCATTATCAAATCTCACTTATTTTTTTTAAATAGTGAGAAAAGTCATCATAATTTAGTTGTTAAATTAGCAGTGAGGATAGTTACTTTTGGTTGTTATTCGTGAATGTCGGTTGACTCATCACCATTATTTAAGAAAAACCACGCCACCTAAATGACTCGTTGGTGGTCTGTAAGGGGACATGCTTTCACTCCTGCTAGATGCCTTTGGGTCTTGAGTTATTAACGTGTTTTTTTATGCTAGAGGAACAGGCTCCACTCTTATTAGACATTTGATGAGAATGATTGAAGAGTGAAAAAGATTCATGAAAGATACCACCCACCCTATGGAGGTGGAGTACAAGGTAAAAAGGATCAGTCAAAGAACGATAGGTGTTCGCTGGAGGACTTTCGACTACCACTTAAAAGATGACTTGTTCTTCCCCATCCGAACCAAAAATAATCCTTTTGGGCTCTTCTATGTCTATTTCCTCTAATAAAGGATCTACCCTACATCATTGCAATGGTGAAACCTCCCCTTATGGAGGAAGGTTATGGATTCCACCAGAATTATGGATATTTTATTCGTCCATGGTGAATAAAGATGTTCAACAATATAAAAAAATACCCTATGTTGAACTAGACTTGAACTCCTACTAAAATTAAGTTACACAATAGGCAAACTAATCGATATAGGGGCCTTTTGGTAATCAGCTTGGTATGATCAAAGTCCAAGTCCAAACAATGAAGGTAAGATATATAGTTATGTTAATCTCCCTATACTATCCTTTATCAATGCAAGTGACCCCACAAGTAACAAGAAGACTCAAACCCTAAGAGTATTGATATGGTGATTTAACATCTATCTTAGATACTGCGAGCATTTCCCACCCACAGTGACTTAGGAAAGTCATCCTAAATAATGGCCACTATGGTACCACCTCACAATTGAATAATTAGGAGGAATAGTAGTGGGTCAGGATCACATGCATGGGAAGGGAAACTACACCCAAAATCTCCAAGAGGGATTGTTCACAAAGAACCATTCCCCCAAGAGATCCTCCTATGCATAGTAGTCTAGCAAACAACATAAACGAAAGGAGTGGGGATATCACCCCATGTGCTTCAATGCGGTCTCCTACTTAGCTCTCATTTTAGAGGAGCTTCCTTACAAGTGATATATGTGAAAATGGGTTTAGTCAATTTGTAGAGATAACTAGTTTTGGCTTTTATGGCCTTGGAGAGCTAACTCTCCAATCCTAATCTAAGGCCCTAATTCCTATCTACTATTTTTTTACTACAAACACATAAATGTATCAATTAATTTTAATTAGCATTTAATTTTATGGTTATTGTTATTGTTAGTAACGAGTATGGAGTCAAAATTATGAGATGTACACAACACTTTTTTAATCCATTTTTTTCACTTTAAAATATTACCTTTTTTGTTATTCCTTAGAAATAAAATAAAATAAAATATTTGAATATACACATTTGCATATTTTGTCTGAATTTTCTATCAGAGCTATAGCTCAAGTCTGAACATTTCAGCAGCTTGGAAAAAACAAAAACAAAATCATCAACAGGTCTCAAATGAAACTGGAGCTTTGGTATTTGAGTGAACTACTACAACAAGAAATGAAATTCTACTATAAACAAACAGACTCTTGAAACTGAAAATTTATTTGACTCCTCACGTTCAGGTTGATCCCAAGTTGGGCATTTTTTCAATCCAGTTATATGCAAGAAAAGATGATAAATTCAAGATTTCAATTAATGAAAACTAGCTACGGAAAGGGAATAGAAATGTGTTCCTTCTTCAACAAAAGTATTTATCTCACACTCTCTCAATAAACACTCCAACCAACGATGGATTCTAGACATAAATCTTATCCAAAGCTCACTCATCTAAACCAAAAATATTAATGAATTTTGTAAGAAAATAAAACACTCAAAAGAAACAACCAAAATCTTTGCATGAAATGTCAATAACTACCTATCAAAAGATACAAACAACCACAAATACAAATTCAAGAAAGAAAGTTCAGGCCTATAGGACAAGCCAAAGACATCTAATCTCACCACAAGGAAACACGTCCAAGCCAAAAATGCAAGATCTAGCCCAACACACCCAATTTTCCTAATCTCTTTAAATGGACAAGAAAGAAGTATTAATCACCCATCCAAATCAAACAACAACACTCAAGAACCTATGCATATCATTGTTCACCATATAGTGCACTCAAGCAAACAATACAAGGAAAATGCAAGCAAAAGCACACCCAAATTGACAAATCTTTATGAGATTTGAGAACGGGAGAAAGTTTTGAGAAAAATCACAAAGATAACAAACCTCTAAAGGTTCCTAAATCCAAATCATAACCCGAACAAGTAGTAAATGCCAAAATTCACAAAAAAAATCCACCTACAAGGTCCATTGCTTTATCAAGGAAGACATTAAGCTATGGTTGCTTTATGCAAGGCTACAAAAGGCAATTATCAAGCTATCGTTGCTTTACAAAAGAAGATATAGAGTGATGGAGAGGAGATTTGAGCTCTTACTCTCAAAATAGACCAAGGGAGGATCTAGCTCATAGATTGTTTAAACAAGATATAAATCGACATGAAATACTCAAGAGAATAAGAGAATCAAGAGTTAACAACCAATTGAGAAAAAATCTAACAGATTCATCCCTAGTGGATTCACCAATTTTATGAATAGGAATTTCCCCCTATGGCAAAGTTGACAACCCTACATATCTAGCCAATATCTATATAAACTAACTGATAGACCACTTACTGCTATCTCCCCTAGATTAATCCTTTGATCCCTGCACATACATCAAATCGAAAAGAAAAGGAAACATAGCATACATTTTTTTGGTGATGGTTGCAATGATCTTGACCACTGATGGTTGATGGAGATCCTACTTCAATCCTTAAAGTTCTTGCTCCTTCCTCCAATACCTAAAATATGCACACAATGAGAAACACCAAATATTCTCCCAAGATATGTAAAGAGTTAGAGAAAATGAGATCTAATCTAAACTTCCCAACCTAGTTTAGATCTAATACAAATGAAACATCATAAATTGTATATGTGGGACAAATCATAAGATCTATATAGTATGAATAGAAGTGTATGCAAAACATATATCATACAAGACCATATATCTTTGAGATGTATGTGGGCCTTGTCTATCTCTTAGCTCTAGCTCCTCCTTGGTTGATAGATGAAAGTAAGGAAAAATATCACATGCAAGGATTCCTCTCTTAGTATTTCAATGGCACTTTGTTATAATCATGTACTCTCTGTCTTCTATTTTTCCTTAGAAATTGCCTCCTTATATATATCTACTAAGGAGATGAGAAGAATAATGTAGACACCTAAGTTCTGGATAGTTCAAAGAATAACACAAACTTCCAAGGCATATGACTAGGCATCCCATCCTTCTTGAGTTGTTCTCCTAGGAAGCTAGCAAACATAGAGGATTGGAAACACCATCACTCTATATTGGTGTCCCTAGAGTGATCATTTCTCATTAAATGAAGGTATAAAGTGATTGCATCACTCATTGCAAGAGAACTAGGAATGATGGAAGCTTAAAAGTGAGTTTCCCAAGGTACTAATTTAGTGTCTCACCCTACTAACCCATGTAGGTTACTCTACTAAGCTCAAGGGTGACAAATAGGGTTATAACACCTATCCTAAATGATAATGTGACCAAAGTATCCTACCTCTAAAGCACCAAGATAAAATTTGGAATACTTGACAAACAACTAGCTTTCCCTAAAGATTTGTAAGAATCTATCAAGATGCTCCACATTTGTTGTCCATGTTTTGCTATAGATCAAGGTATCACCAAAGAAAACAGGAAAAGAAAATATCACAAGAAAAGGTTAAGAATTCTTATTCACAAAGCTCTAAAGTGGATGGGGTACTGTAAAGGCCAACGAGCATCACTAAAAAAAAAAAAATGGCCTTCATGAGTGTGGAAGGTTGTCTTAGGTATGTCCACCTCCTTCATCCTTATTTGGTGGTATCTTGAGTGAAGGTTTAATTTAGTGAAAAATGTAGCACCATGAAGCTCATACAAGTAATCATCAATAACTATGATGGGGAATTTTTCTTCGATGGTAAGCCTATTAAGAGCATGAAAACTTGAACATGTGTGTTGATTTCCTTCTTTCTTTAATATGAGGACCACTAGTTGTGAATAAGGGCTAGTGTTGGAATAGATGACACTTGCTTCCAAATAGTTCCTAAATCATATATTTTCAATTTCATTATTTTGTGGAAAAGGGTGCCAATAATGATCTAGGTGGATCTCCTGACACCAATGGCATGGAAAAGGCGCAAAATTCAAAGTGGCACAAAGATGATGAACTTGACATCAAATCGAAGTGCTCATCGCCTTGATTCCAACGGTGTGAACGACACTCCAATCTGAGTCCGACTGAAGGAGATAGAGCCAGTCAAAGTTGGGTTGACTTTTTGATGACTGGGTAGGATTAATGAAGGCACAATTTGGACTTTTTCCGGTGGATGGAATCCGGCCAACTTTGGCCAGATTCCGGGCGAAATTGTCGCCAGGTTAAAATGACTCCTTCGGTCAAAATCCAAATTTTCAAAAAGTGTGCAGTTTGTTTTATTTAAAAATAAATAAATAAAT
>APFE030561470.1:0-26986 GCA_000404065.3 Pinus taeda | reverse complement strand
ATAAGGGTGGCAGGTCACCAACCCCACCACCCCAACTCTTATCCACACAACAATAAATATACATTGGTGGAGGGGCAAGCCACGACCCCCGGCCCCTCCCACGGAACCAACAGCAAATAAGCAGGGCAGGCGATCGTGACCCCGCCACCCCTTAACCCACACCACGACTCAATATATATAACGGGTGGTGGGTTGGCCCTTGGGGCATGAACCCAACCACGCCCAAAAAGGAACCAACCTCGCCATCTATACTCATGCCAACCTGTATTTCAACGGAGCCAACAGAGATGGGGTGGGCGGGCTGCCCAAGGCAGGCCCAACCCGACCCTTGTTTAAAATTAAAATTTTGATGTATAAAAAAAGGAGGAGGCAGGGTTCTACAACATATTCCACAAATAATTGGATAGATAGAAGTAGTCAACAGGACTTTGGTGCAATTTTTGAGGAGCTACAATAAAAACATCCAAAGACATGGGATGAAAATCTAGTATATATACAACACTCTTATAATAGAGAAATCCGCACTTCTACTTGTAAGTCCCCATTTTAATTTTTTTTGGTATATTTTCCACCTTCACCTTTGGATATTTCATATGGGAAAAAAGTAGGAGTGAGGGAGGATCTTGCAAGGGATTCCTTTAGGTTATAATGATTTGTAGGAAAAATTAGAAAAATCCATATAAAACTATATGAGACACTGCAAAAGTCACAAGAAAAATACAAGGCCAAGCATGATCAACATAGAATGTATAAGTCATTCAATGTGGGGACAAAGTATGGTTACAATTGAACAGGGAGAGGCTATAGGTTCTTGGTGATAAAATCAAGGATTTGCAATATGGTCCTTTAAAGATACTGGAAAAATGTGGGAGATAATACCTATAGACTCAATCTACCCCCATACATTCACATTTACTCAGTTGTGAATGTAGAGAATCTAAAATTGTATCAACCTTCCATGCTAGATTAGGAATAGGAACAAGTCATACCTTCTATAGAGGATTTGGCACCATATGCGCAAGTAGATTTAACAAAAGATATAATTTGTAGAATATGTCCAAAACTACAATTTAGGGGAAGCATGACCTTTGGCAGATTGGGTTGAAAAGAAAATTTCTAGGCAAGGCTAAATGGTACACTCGAGAGAAGGTGCACCAAAATCCTCCTAAAATGGGCAGGTGCTATCCAGATTGGATCATTATATTATTTTTCATACACCTTTATGATTTAGAGTATAAAAATTAGAGGAATCAATGCACATGGCCATTTTTACTAGTGATCCCAATTTGGAAAATTTTAGGTCAAGAACTTTAGGAGACTTTTTAGGCCTTAAATGATTTTTTTTTTGTGATGTTAACATTAACATAGACCTAAATTCCATAATATACATGTGTATACCATTCTAACGATGTAATAATATCCTCAATCATATCTCGTATGAGAAAGTTATGGCTCTCAAAGGTTTACCTATCGAAATTAACCACCATAAATCAAGAGGATGCCACGTAAACCCCCATTATTAGTGGAAATGTGGCTAACCACATCATCATGATGAAGAAGATTCTAGAAGAGTCAATATTGTAATTTTATTTAAGGGTTGAAGGAGTCAATCCTAACCACTAGTAGGCTATCAAACTGTGTTATAATTGGGCTACTAGGAGGAAAATGTGTTCCATTACTTTGAAGTGCATTTGTTCCAGAGACAACCAAAGTAGCTAAGGGAAATAGGGAGAGATCACACCGAGAGGATTTATGCACTATAGTAGCCCACAAGTCACAAGCATTACTTGTTTCTACTCACATCCATTTTCTATTCAGAGAAATAGAGCAGAGTATCCTCACCTTCTAGTTGGATTTTCTTTTGAAAGGGTTTCCTAGCTTATGTTTTGTATCAATTATTGTTTGTGAGTTTTTATTTATTTATTTCTCTATTTTCTACATAAATATAAATTGATGCACACAAAATAACTAATAATATCCAAATCCTAAAATATAAATAGAAATAAACCCTCATATTGTAGATTTCAGGTTTTTAAGTACAATTTTATTAGATCCATTTTGACGAACTGTCTAGTGGAATATCCACAAAAATTTACACATTAGTCTCCAACTAGGTGAAATCATGACTTGTTAAAATGTTTTCTGATAAATCCAATATCTTTTGATGAAAATTTATTGCCTTGTTCACTCTTTTTCTATTTTTTTAAGAGAAACAATTTGTAGAAGAGTCCATGAGAGCAAGTCATCCCTTGACTGGAGGGGTGTACTAAGGAATATAAATAACAAATGGAAGAGTTTATACAAACTTAGATGGGTGTTTTGCAAGAGTCTAACAAGATACCACCTAAGAGGGAAGTGGAGCATGATATCCAAAAATGAATAGAATCTCCATTGCCAAACATTGGGTTGTAGAGGAGGTTTGTTATAGAAGAAAATAAGGTGAAGAAGTATGTTGGGTGCAAGAATTGCACTTAAGCAAACTCCTCAACACTTAATTGTCAACTTGGGGAATTCATAAACTTAGAGACGAAGCATAGACAATGCGAGAGATGGTATGAATATTTCTAATGTCAATCCCTACTTTCCTTAAAGGAAAGATTGCAAAATCAAAATAAAGAGAGAAAAAGGCAACTTGAACCATCAAAATAATCTAAGACTGGAACAAGGAAGAATGCATTTGCAAAAGAGATTTAGAAATAAAGGGGCAATCACTCTAGCTAACTATTGATTAACTACTGAGTGTGTGTTTTCTTTAGCAGAGACACTTTTAGCAATCTCAACAAATGGGCCCTTCAAACCTGCTTATGTAAAGATTTCCTTCTTGCACTAATCTATCTTGCACTAGTGTAGGAATAGAGATTTATGCAGAGGATATAAATGGTGTATGTACTAAAAGTGTTTTACTTCATGCAAGGGCTTGAACTTTCTTAGGTTCAAAGCACTTAGATCTCATGGCAAGAAACTAGTTCTTGCACCAGATCAGAGCTTCTTACACTTAGCATTTAATTCTTGAAATAATTGCTTAGTTACCTCAAGTGTTAATATACTGTGAAATCAGATCGCACACATAGAAAAATGAATGTTCCTGATTTTCATAGAGTGCAGAAGTAAAGAAACAATCTGTATCATTTATCCTATCATGAAGTATTAATGAAAGCAAGAAGACTGCTAGAAGTAAACTAAAAAGGCTTGTTGCATCACAACAATGTGCACTGGTGCAGGTTCATTTCTCCTACTTGGACCAGGCGGGGAAAACCAAATCAAACAAAGTTGTAGAAAATGAATAGCACACCAATGTGCACTAGTGCAAGTGTATTTCTCCTGCTTGGACCAGGCGGGGAAAACCAAATCAAACAAAGCTACAGAAAATGAATAGCACACCAACGTGCAATGCTGCAGGTGTATTTCCCTTGCTTGGACCAGGCAGGAAAAAACAATCCGAAATCAAGTGCAAGAAAATGAATAGCACACCAACGTGCACTGGTGAAACGTTATTTCTCTTGCTTGGACTAGGTGAGAAAACTAATCCGAAATCAGATGCAGGAAAATGAATTTTAACTACTTCACACTACGGATCTGCTTTCACTCAAACAGGAATACATGTGTTGTAAATTAAATCACACTTGGCAGTGTAAACATAAATTACAAGAACAAAAAATAGGGTAAACATGCTGGGTTGGCTGGGCCCTAGCCAACCAGTTCATATCCCTTTCAAATAGAAACGTTGCTCAGTACTTTATCAATTCATTTATCTTTCAAACACAGAAATATGATTTAAGAAACATGAGGCATAGCTCCCTTTCTTATT
The DNA here is from genome assembly GCA_000404065.3 of Pinus taeda. NCBI lineage: Eukaryota > Viridiplantae > Streptophyta > Pinopsida > Pinales > Pinaceae > Pinus > Pinus taeda. Next base: position 23,178 of record APFE030561470.1, on the reverse strand, counting down.
AATTCATAAAGGCAAATACATGCGTGATCACATAGTCCAGCCCAGATTTGGGCGGTAACAAAATACAAGCCTGTTACCGCCTCCCTATTTATATCTTTGTTCTATACAAACTCTATAAGAAAACTATCTCGTCCTATTTACATTCCTCGTTATATAGATCCATGGCCGAAGGCCAAAAGGATCGTTTAACCAATTACATAACCGATATGCAGAATTGAGCTTTTGGCTTTCAAAATTAGGCAGTTTAACAAAACTGGTTGTAGCCAATCTCCAGTTGTTCATTCTTCATAAATCCGATCTCAACTACCTTTGGATTGCTTTATTGTCGTAGTTGGAGCTCGGATGCCTTTAGAGCTATCCTGCTATCATGGCTGAAGCGGTGCAAAACAAGGTAGTGATCAAGGAGGTTTGGATCTGTTGCAAAGATTCATTGTGCTGGCACCGGTGCGAGATCTGATCCTACACTAGGATCAGCGGTCACGATAAGCACTTTGACTATCAAACAACATTGGAGATATCGATAAGTTACAAGAGTGATTATAAGCAAGAAATCATGTAATAAATAATTAATTAATGCTAAGTTAAGTTAAAAATATGAAATATAAAGTTCATGCGAAATATGTCATCGTTCTTGGACTAGTGTAAGATGAGGGTCCATAAGATAGGTAAAACAATGGTAAATGGTTATGATTTAGGAAGGGAAAAATGGTCAAAAGAGAGTAATTTAGAGGGCTAACATCCTCCCATCCCTAAACTGTTGTGTGTCCTCAGACAACTCTTTACCTCTGCAAAAAACTTCAAAACTTTAAGCTCTCCAACTCAATCCTACTCTGGTATACTGTCATCACCCTGCAATGTTTCAGACTTATTCTTTCTTATATTCTTTAACTTCTTTGTCACCTTTTTAAGTCCCCTGAAACACTATGCAACTCAATACTTCCAGACTTTAACTTCTGTTTTCCTCTTCTGGATTTCTACTATCAATTCTCCTATGTGTTGTTCTTTATCTTCCTGTGCTTTGGCTACAAGCTACTCTAATTTCTACACTTGAAGCTCTAACTCAACTACCCGAGTAGTAGGAGTTACCAACTCTTTTTTTTTTTTTTTTTTTCGGCAGGGACTGTGTCTTTCTCGGGGACCTCCATATCCGCCATGGTTGCATTAGGGAACTCTTCTCCCTCTGGTCCCCCTTCTTCTAGTTCTTCCTCCTCTGGTTATTCTTCTTCCGGTTCTTCCCCCCCTGTTTCTTCTTCTCCTCCTGATTCTTCTGATTCTTCTTTTGTGGGTTCTGCCTCTTCTTTTTCAGATTCTGCCTCTTCTTCCTTGGATTCTTCTCCTCCTGCTTCTTCGTTGTTTGGTTCTTCTCCTCCTATCTCTTCTTCTTCTACTTCTTCATTTTCTGCTTCTTTCTCTGGTTCTTCTTCTTGCACTGGTGCTTCTTCTTGTACTGGTGCAGGAGGGGATTCCACACCCTGTGGGGACTGTGGTTCTTTGCCTACATCAGTGACTTTACTCTTTTTCCGGGGAATTTTGATAAAATCGGTCAATAGAGCATCGTCCTCGACCCCTGCAAACTTTGCTGCGTCTGCAAGGACTGGCAGGTTGTCACTCTCAGGCATAGAAGGGGTCTCTTCTGCTGGTGTGCTATCCGTCCTCTCATTTGAAGACGAGGCCTTCTCTACTTGTTCAGATCGCTTCCTTTTTGCATTGGTGCAAGAAGGACTTCCCTTTTCATTTTTTCTCTTGCCCTTGTTTGTGTTGGCGGGGCCCTCTATCTCCTTTCCAGTGATTGTCCCTTTGTGCAGTTGTTTTAACAGTGCCTCTCATGTCATACCTTTCTCTTCCAGCTGTTTCACAACCAAGATTTTTATCAGGTCATGATGATATAAACTTGTGTCGGCCTGGTTTGCCCTTCCATCCCATATGCTTTTAGCCATTTTCTCCAAGCTCTTAAGCAGAAAGTAGGGGAAATTCATACTCCACCGGACGTGCTGACTAGCTTCAAAATGTTGCAGCATTCTAAAATGGTATACCAAGGTGCGGCTGTATCTACCCTCGCAAGTCACAAACTTTTGTAAGATGAAAAGGAGGTCTTTCCACTGACCCAGCAGGGTGCTTCGCAGAACTCCTACTTTCCAGTCTACCTCTATCTTCTTATCAACGATGAAATGCTTCAAGCATTTCCTTTCTAGCTTCTGATTCTTAAACCATTGTTCTCCAGTGTTCTCTAAGCCCATCGCTACTACTATGAATTCCTCTGTGACTTTGAATTTGAGAGGCCCAAATTTCACTCTGCCGTTTTTGAAACTCCTTGCGAACTGTAAAGCCACTTCTTTATCATGCCCGTCAAACTTCTTTAGAAATGGAAGATAACCTGAGTCTCACAATAATGCAAGACTATTGCGATACTCGATGGTCTGCTCTATTTTTCTGAGAGATAGGGGTTCATTTCGAACAGACGACATTGTTGCTTAACGGATATGAACAATTGAGTCCTGAAATTTTACATGCAATATTGGGGAAATTGATCCTTATAAATAAAAATCTAACTGTCCACCATCCTTTCCATTGTATCACCGGCTCATTCGTCGTAGATGCACGACATATTTGAGGTCAGGCTGGATTGGTACTTGCGGCATTGGTTTAACGGCTAGGTGAGGCAATCATTATGAGTGAAGGACGTTTAGTATTACGACAGAGAGGGATAATTATGTCCAAGCAACAGTTAAAACATTTCCGCATTCCTTCATAATTCAAAAAAAGAACTTAGCATTTCTTAAAAATATCATGATTTCTAACTTAAAAAACACCTTGTACTTTAAATAATTTTCTCCTAGTTAGTGTGATAGCATAAGTACTCGTCGGTGAAATGAAGGGACTTCATATAAATTTTCATGATGACCACTTTCCTATGCTGTATGCTATAAAAATAACTTGTACTATGTTGCTCATGAGGTGCATGCTTGCACTAATCTACTTGCACTGCTTAAATCATACTATTTTGATGGTACCTTTCTGCTTACTTTATCATATAGGACAACATGCTTGCACTAGTGCAAGCATAATATCTAAAAACAGAGAATTTAAATAATATAGGCTGGAGCTTCACATGACTTCCTCAACTTATACTTGGAAATTTGCTTCGCCCTTTCTTGATGCTTCAGAGTAGATCCTTTTGCTCTTTGTGTGCGAGATCCTGCAGTAAATTCATGAGGGAATAAAGAAGTGGGAAAGGGGAATTTTCAAAATGGAAGGAATTTTGTTACAGGGATTCCGGGAATAGTACCAAAAAAGGGAATAAATAGAAGTGGGATAGGGCAAAAAATTTCAAGGGTAAAGTGGGATTTCTTTGAAGCAGACAGGGTAAATCTAGAAAAATGTGGGAAGGTTAATCATTATGGGATTGAAGAAGAAAACTGAGGGAATATTACAAAAATGGAATATGAAGAAAGGCAGAAAATTTTCTGGAAGGTCTGCCTGCACTGGTGCAAGAAAAAAATAACTGCAGTGAAAATTAAGCGTTACTTGAGTAAAAACATCCATGCTAATTACCCCAACTGTATAAAGGTTGGTTCTGTTGAACCTGCTTTTACTTGGTGGTAGCTAGCATATCTACAGATCAAGCAACATTTTCTTTTTATTAGAAATTTTTGATCCTCTTGCCAACAAGTTGGTTTTCAAGTTGATCCTTCTGCATTCATGTTAGCAAACTGATTTTCATAATTACCGGAAAATATTTTTTCTTTACTTTTTTTTTCTTATTTTTTATTTATTTTTAAGAAAAAGAGAATTCGTGTTTTCAAAAGGTTGGTATTACCATTCACCACTACTGTTCCAAATTGTTGTTGGACTTGTTGTGTAAAATCTTCCCTGGTAGGTGGCTGAAAATACTTTGTTAACCTATGTCCATTTACCAAGAATACTGAATTTTGTCCATCAATAGCTTTAAATTCTATTGCTCTGATCTCAAATACTCGGATCACTTCATAAGATCCCATCCAACGTGTATGGAGTTTCCCTTTAAAGATTTTAAATCTAGAATCATAAAGGGGCACCCCATCACCTGGTTGGAACTGCTTTTTTTTAATATACTTGTCATGCCACCTTTTACGTTGCTGTTGAATTAATATGTTCTGTTGAACAACATCCCTATGAAATTCATCTAATTCATTTAATTGGAGAAGACGCTATTGTTGTGCCTCAGAGAGATCTAGTCCTAATTAAACTGCAGTTCTGAAAGTTTTGATCTGGAATTCAATTGGTAACAGAACCTGTTTGCCATATACCAGTTCATATGGTGTATTTCCCGTGCTATTTCTCCAAGTGGTTCTATATGCCACCAAGCCTCTGGTAATCTTTCAGCCCAGTCCTTCTGATGCATATTGACTATCTTTGTAAGAATGGACTCGATCACTTTGTTCGTGGATTCCACCTGGCCATTTTCTTGCGGGTGATACAACGTGGATTTCCTATGTCGGATCTTATATTGCTCCATCACACCCTCTACCAGATTATAAATAAATTGCGACCATTTTCAGAAACAATTTCTCTAGGCACACCAAATCTAGTAAAGATTTTAGTAAAAAGAAAATAAACAACAACTTTTTCTGTAGCAAAAGAAACAACTTTAGCTTCTAACCATTTCGTAACAAAATTTGTACAAACCAAGATATGCTTTTTACTTAATGATGTTGAATTTATTGGCCCTATAAAATCAATAGCCCATTTTTCAAATGGCTCAATCATAGCTTGGGGACATAAAGTCATTTCATTGGTTTGATTGGGCTGGCCCATTCATTGACAACTATCACAATGCTTGACATACTGTTTGGCATCCTTAAACATGGAAGGCCAAAAGCAACCAACATGCAATACTTTATATGCAGTCCGCTTATCAACGAAGTGGCCTCCAAAAGTTCATCATGAGCAGATTTCAATATGTTAAACACTTCCTCCTCTCTTACACACCTACGGATAATCAGACCTGGACCAGTGTAAAAGAGATCTCCTTGAATCCAGGAATATGCAACATTTTTCTGAACAATACTCTGCTTTTCAAGAGCAGACAAGTGGGGTGGTGTTTTCCCAATAACCAAGTAATTAGCAATGTCAGCAAACCACGGGGAATCTGTCGGGCTTCTTCCTGAATATAGATATGATGTGTACAAGTTTTAGGGGGGATGCCCTTCATATCTTCATAGCCTCGTGCAAAGGCACTAAGATGGTTTTGCAACAAATTCACAAGCCGCTCTCGCTGAGATGAGTCCAAATCTGAACTAATATACAAGGATTTACCAGGGCTAATCTCAACAAGAGTAGTATCAGGCTCAGGAGTACTCAAGGGAGTGATCAAATGCAGCGGTACAGAAGAATGAAAATCAAGGTTATCTTGCAAATCTAGGCTGAAGATCTGGCTCAATAGCTCAAAATTAGGCATAGTTTCTAGATTATTTAGGAAATCTTGAATCTCATCTTCTTGTGAAGACCCAGTGTGCTGATGGATAAAGGAAATGGGCTAAGTCTCCTCTTCATTGCTCTAATTTAATCATAAAGTATCTCTAAGGTCCTGAATGGATCTGGTAGGGGGGTATAAGGTAACTTTCTTCCTAGATTCCCCATGTGAAATATACATATCACCGGAATGACATCCAATATATGCATCGGCTATAGCAAGCCATGGTCGCCCCAAGATCAAGGGATGTCCTCCTACTGGGTTCTTTGGCTGAAGCACAATGAAATCAGCAGGATATTCCCAAGAATCTAATGAGATGATCACATCGTCCAATACTCCTTCTGGCTTAATTTTAGATATATCTGCTAATTCAAGCGCAATGGGAGTAGGGCAAAGATGAGATAACCGAAATTGATCCATGGTTTGCTTAGTCATGACATTAATGGCTACCCCCACATCTATAAGAACATTAGAGACAAGGAAATTACCAATCTGAACTGAGACAATAGGGTCTTCGAGATCAATATATTTTTCCATAGACACACATCCCGTCATCAACTCTACTACCCTGCCAACAAATTGAATGGTTTGGGGTTCCAATCTCTTCCTCCCAGGTTTCTTGAGACAGAGTTCCTTAATAATCTTAGTGCAAGTAGGGATCTCTTTGATGGCTTGGAGAAAAGGTATCTTAATGAAAAGATTCTGAAGCTCCGATGCCAAGCTAGTCTTAGAAATAGGCTCACTTCTTTCCATTACTAGCCTCTCTGGGAAGGGAGGCTGGTTGGAAGAAGGTGGCAAGGATTCAGAGGTAAGGGCTGCTTAGTGACAACGTTCAAAGAATGATTAAGAGTTTCCTCGTCTTCTTTCTCTTCAACAATCACTTTAGGTAGCTTTTGGTTTTCTGTTGTTACAGTCCTTCCCGATCTTAGCTGAATATCATGAACCCCAACTGGAATAGACTGGTACTCGAATAAAGGTGGGTATGTTACATAAATCATTTGCACTGCTTTATTATTGTTACGATTGGGCATAGGCTGACAGGCAACTGAGGAGGTCGAAAAGGTGGAGGTAAAGGTAACGGTGGAGTAAACTGACTTGGAGGTTGAGGCATTGAATAAGGTGTATGTGTAGATGGATATGACTGCATAGGTGGCTGGGAGGAATATGGAGAATAAGTTGCCCCTCTCCAACCTTGTTGCCATGGTTGAGAAGGTTGCCCATGCTGATATTGGTTTCCATGCTGCCATTGCTGATTAGTGTTAGGATAAGAATATGCATGTGAATTATAGCCAAAATAGTGTGGAGAAAATTCAGGAGCCATGCCTGCACCTACTTGAGGCCAATTTCTTTTTGCTTCCATAGCATACAAGTATTCAGCTTCAGGATGTCCCCCTATAAATATGGCTTTAAGTCCTGGTATAGAGGGACATTTTTCTATGATATGGTCTTCTGCACAAATAGCACACTTATTAGTTTCTTTCAAATTAAGAGGACAGTCTTTAGGAGGATGCTTGTCTCTACATTTAGGACATAAAATACTTAATCACTCTTGTTCCTTCATGAGTTTTTGTTGAAAGTTTAAAGAGTCCAACTATTTAATAACAATATTCATTATGTCAATTTTCATGTTTTCCATTTTATTTTCTAGTCCAATAATCATAGCATCAGTAGATTCAATTTTTCTATTTCTATTTCTAGTTTCTCTACTGGATCTATACTGATTTCTTGAAAATTTCCTGCATAATTCACAAATTGTCCGAACGTTTGTTGAGAAATATCACCTTGTCCTAACATATTTCAATTATTTCTAGCATTACCAGTAAGTCCTCTTAAGGACAAGGTTCTAATAGTATTGGAATCAAGCTTAAGTTTCAACCTTTGTAAAATATACATAAATCTTTTTAGGTAATCTTCAAGAGTTTCATCATCATCCTGTATGATTGTAAAAATCTCATCCTGCATGTACCGAGTTTTGCAATATTCTTGATATTTAGATAAAAATACTCTCTTCATTTGTTCCCAAGAGGCTATAGTGTTTCCTCCTTACCCCATAAACCAGCGTAAAGCTAAGTCCTTGAGAGTAACAAGAAATAATCTTAGCTTCTGAGCATCAGTTGAATAATCATAACTTCTACACAAAATATCAAACTCGAATAAAAAAGAGTCAGGATCTTCATGAACTTTACCATGGAAACGAGGGAGAGCTGATGGTAGAATGTCTTCATGTGTGCCATAGTATAGGGGTCCATAGTTGGAAACATAAAAGTGGATTGTTCCCCACTTACTTGGTTTTCATCAGTCCTTTCCCCATGATCTTCATGGTTTGCCATTGTTTCCCTTTTGCTCCCAACAGACTGAACCACACCTAAGCTGTTGTCACCAGAATCCAGGTGGACTGTTCCTACGTGATGGGTTTGAATTGGATTGGGCTTCTTTCTCACAGAAGGAGACCCAATATGAGAATTGTTTTCATAATTCTTTCAACCCTTAGTGGGCTTTGAACCCCTACCTTTTCTAGGCATTCATTTAAAAAAAGAAAGAAAAATAACAAAACAATTTCTAATAAAAATGTTGTTAGAAATCAATCAACACTAGTAAAATTCCTTCAAAGAAGCTTTTCCAAAAAAATACTACAAAAAACGAAGGAAAAATTACCTCTATTGTATAATTAGAAAATTCTTACCAAATGAAATCACCTCCCCGACAACGACGCCAAAATGTTGGGTGCAGAAATTGCACTTAAGCAAACTCCTCAACACTTAATTGTCAACCCGGTGAATTTGTAAACTTAGAGACGAAGCAAAGGCAATGCTAGAGATGGTATGGATATTTCTAATGCCAATCCCTACATTCCTTAAAGGAAAGATTGCAGAATCAAACTAAAGAGAGAAAAAGGCAACTTGAACCATCAAAATAATCTAAGACTGGAACAAGGAAGAATGCATTTGCAAAAGAGATTTAGAAATAAAGGGGCAATCACTCTAGCTAACTATTGATTAACTACTAAGTGTGTGTTTTCTTTAGCAGAGATACTTTTAGTAGTGTCAACAGATGGACCCTTCAAGCCTACTTATGTAAAGGTTTCCTTCTTGCACTAATTTGTCTTGCATTAGTGCAGTATACTTGCACTAGTGCAGGAACATAGATTTATGCAGAGGGTATAAAATGGTGTTTGTACTAAAAGTGTTTTACTTCGTGCAAGGGCTTGAGCTTTCTCAGGTTTAGAGCACTTAGATCTCATGGCAAGAAACTAGTTCTTGCACCAGATCAGAGCTTCTTACACTTAGCATTTAATTCTTGAAATAAGCGCTTAGTTACAGCAAGTGTTAATACACTGTGAAATCAAATCGCACAGATAGAAAAATGAATGTTCCTGATTTTAACATAGTGAAGAAGTAAAGAAAGAATCAGTATCATTTATCTTGTCATGAATTATTAATGAAAGCAAGAAAACTGCTAGAAGTAAACTAAAAAGGCTTGCTGCATCACACCAACGTGCACTGGTGCAGGTTCATTTCTCTTGCTTGGACCAAGCAGGGAAAACCAAAAAAAAAAAGCTGCAGAAAATGAATCGCACACCAACGTGCACTGGTGCAAGTGTATTTCTCCTGCTTGGACTAGGCGGGGAAAACCAAATCAAACAAAGCTGCAGAAAATGAATAGCACACCAACATGCACTAGTGCATGTGTATTTCTCCTGATTGGACCAGGCAGGGAAAACCAATCCGAAATCAAGTGCAAGAAAATGAATAGCACATCAACATGAACTAGTGCAGGGTTATTTCTCCTACTTGGACCAGGCGAGAAAACCAATCCGAAATCAGATGCAGGAAAAGGAATTTTAACTATTTCACACTGCGGATCCACTTTCACTCAAATAGGAATACATGTGTTGTAAATTAAATCACACTTGGCAGTATAAACATAAATTACAAGAACAAAAAATAGGGTAAACGTGCTAGGTTGGCTGGGCCTTAGCCAACCAACACGTTTCCCTTTCAAATAGAAATGCTGCTCAATACTTTATCAATTCATTCAACTTTCTAACACCGAAATACGATTTAAGAAACATGAGGCAGAGATCCCTTTCTTTTTAATTCATAAAGGCAAATACATGCGTGATTACATAGTCCAACCCAGATTTGGGCAATAAAAATACAAGCTTGTTACCGCCTCCCTGATTATATCTCTGTTCTATACAAACTCTATCAAAAAACTATCTCATCCTATTTACATTCCTCGTTATATAGATCCTTGGCCGAAGGCCAAAAGGATCGTTTAACCAACTACATAACCGATATGCAGAATTTAGCTTTCGGCCTTCAAAATTAGGCAAATTAACAAAACTGGCCGTAGCCAATCTCCAGCTATTCATTCTTCATAAATATGATCTCAGCTACCTTTGGATTGCCTTGCTGTCGTAGCTGGAGCTCGGCTGCCTGCAGATCTATCCTGTTGTCGTGGCTGAAGTGGCGCAAAATAAGGCAGTGATCAAGGAGGTCCGGATCTGCTACAAAGATTCGTTGTGCTGGCACTGGTGCGAGATCCGATCCTGCACTAGGATCAACGGTCACGGTAAGCACTTTGACTATCAAACAACATTGGAGATATCAATAAGTTACAGGAGTAATTATAAGCAAGAAATCACGTAATAAATAATTAATTAATGCTAAGTTAAGTTAAAAATATGAAATATAAAGTTCATGCAAAATATGTCATCGTTCTTGGACTAGTGCAAGATGAGGGTGTATAAGATAGGTAAAACAACGGTAAATGGTTATGATTTAGGAAGGGAAAAATGGTCAAAAGAGAGCAATTTAGAGGGCTAACAAAGTAGTTGTCGTAGCTACTAGAATAACATGTCATTCAAACAATTATCTCACTATGTAGGTCACCCATTATAATTTTTCCTAAGAAGGATGAGGCTTGGGGATGTTCATTGATTAAAAGCATTAGATAAAATTGCTCTAAATAACAGGAACCCCTTATCGATGATAAATGATCCACTGGGTCAATTGTAGAAAGACAAATACTTCACCAAGATGAACTTAAAGTCATAATATCACTAGGTTCGAGATAAATAAGAATATACTTGGAAGACCACCTTTAAAACCATGTAAGGTTTATAATGAGTGGTTATTCATGTTATTTGGCCTATTCAATTAGCTACATTTATGCAGTTAATGAATGATATATTGTGTCCTTTCATAGGTTAATTTGTTATTTGTATATTTGGATGATACAATGGTATATAATGCTACTTGGGAGGATCAAATCTCACATATGATGTAGGTTCTAGAGACAATAAAGAAGCACCAATTGTTGGAAAATCTCAAGAAGTGTAATTTTTCATAATAGCCTTTGGTGTATCTGGGATATATGATAGGTTGAGGAGAGATGAAGATAGCTTTCCAAGATAGAGACCATCATGAAGTTGCTAATGATTACTGATGTTTCTAAGGCCAGGAGTCTAGTTAGGGTAGAACACTACTTGAGGAAATTGGTACCCTTAGTTTAACAATTTATACACCACTTGATGCCATTATAATGAGTGGTAAGAGTTTCAAGTGGGAAAGGGTCACTAGAGGGCCTTTGAGGAGTAAAAGTAGAATATTAGTCAAGCATTGGTTCTAGAATTACCAAACTTGTAGCAACCATTTGAAGTGGAGATAGATGTGAATGGGTATGTTATGGGAGTGTTCTTGATTACAGGGAGGAAGGATTGCATTCTATCATTTTGAAGTATTACAGGGGGTGGTTCTTAACTTCCCTACATATGAAAATGAACTCTATGCCTTGGTACAATCTATTAATAAGTGGAAACACTATATAATGGGAAAGCAAATAGTAATCCACACTGATCATTAACTAATATAGTACCTACATGCCTAGAGTAAACTACGATACATTATGATTACAAGTGGATGGGGTTTGTACAATAGTTTGATATAGTGATATAATATAAGAGGGTAACACAAACAAGTTGGTTAAAATGATTTAAAGGCCACCCCTATTAAATATCATAGCTTTGGGAGTTATTATGCACATGGATCCTTTCACCCATGATGCATATACAAAGGAACTTCAAGGATGTGTCTCAATAATTGCAATGCTAGAGTCATGTGCATGATGGTGACAACAAAATTGACTACCATCTCTAGAATGTGTTATTCTATATGTTAGATAAGTTATTTGTTCCTAAAGGTGAGTGACTACAACTGATCAGAGAGGCTCACACCTCCAAGGTAGTAGGGAATTTTGGTGTAGGAAAGACAATTCCCAACTTGAAGAGGTTTGCATATTGGCCCATGATGCAAGAAGAAGTAGTTAGGTTCATAAGAGGATGCATGCTTTATTGTACTAGCAGGTCTAATTACTATCAAGAAATAGGGTCTATATCATCCTTTATCTATAGCTATCCATCCTTGAAAAATCATTTCCATGGTCATTTTGGGAGTTTTACAATAACCAGGAAGGGACATGATTTTCTATTCGTGGTAGTTGACAAGTTCAACAGGATGAATATTTTAGTTCCCTATAAGAAGATAATTAATGGAAAAGAAGTATCGAACTTGTTCTTCAAATAGGTCTGGTGTGCTTTTAGATACTAAGGAGCATTGTTTTAGATAGAGTTTTTTTTTTTTTTTTAGTGAACTTTGGATTACATTATGGGAGAAGATGGACATGAAGTTGGAGATGTATACAACATTCCAACCATAGATAGATCAATAAACATATTTTGTCAAAAATATTCTGGTACAAATTTTGATGGGCTACAAGCAGAAGCATTTGGAAACTTTGGATGACAATATGGTATATGTATAACACTCTTATAATATATTAGTCCTCCCTTAAACTCGTAAGTCCCCATTCAAAACTTGTTTTTGATATTTTCCATCTTCAGCTTTCCATATTGTATATGGGTTTCAAGGAGGAGTGAGGGAGGATCCTATAGGAGATGTGTTATGGATTTTTTTTTTTTGATAAGATTAGGAAGACCCATCTATATGTACATGAGACATCGCAAAAGTCATAAGAAAAACACAAGGCCAGGCATGATCAACATAGAACAAATAAGTCTTTCAAGGTGAGAGACAAAGTATGGTTATAGTTGAACAAGGAGAGGTTACAAGGTCCTTGTAAGAAAATAAAGGATCTATGATATGATCCCTTTGAGATACTAGAGAAGGTTGAATATAATTCCTATTGGCCCAACCTACCCCCTAAATGCACATTTACTGAGTGGTGAATGTATATAATCTAAAACTCTATAAGCCTTCCATGTTGGGTTAAGAAGAGGAATAGGTCCTACCTTCTATAAAGGGCGTAACACCATATGATTAGGTAGAGTTGATAAAGGATATAGTTTTGAAGAAGAGTTTTAGAAATAAAGAGAAGGGAAACATTACCTTTGGTAGATTGGGTTAAAAGGGAAAATTATAGGCAAGGCTGAATGGTACACCTAAGAGAAGTTGGGGGAAAAGTTTCCTCCTCTTATTTACTAAAATGTTTTGGGGACCAAAGGCCTCCCAAATTGCGGAGGTATGGTCCCAATTAGATCATTGTATTGTTTTTAATCTATATACATGATTTTAGAGTGGAAAAGTGGAGGAATCAACTCACATGACCATTTTTATCAACAGGTCCCAGTTTGGAAAATTTGGGTCTGAAACCTTCTAGAAGCGGTTTTAGGCATAAAATGATGTTTTTTGGGGAATTTATTTTTCACTTAGGTGTGGCACCAATAGATATATTATACCCACAAATACCTTTCCAACAACATAAGAATCACCTAAATTATAGTCTGTATGAAAAGGTGATGCCACTTTGAAGTTGAACTTCCTATTTTGACCACCATGATTTGGGAGGATGCTATATCAGCGTGGATTATTCATGTAATGGACAAGACACATGATCATGATGAAGAAGACCTAGAATAGTTAATATTTTAACTCTAGTTAAGAGTTGAAGAAGTCAAAGTTAACCACTATTAGGCTATTAGGTTGTGTTATAACTAGGCCACTAGGAGGAAAAGGGGTTCCATCCCATTTGAGTGCATTTTGTTCCATATATGAGCATAATAGTTGAGAGTGGAATGACATAACTTTGTGTACTATAGTAGCTCACAAGACACATGTCTCACTTATTTATACTTGCATCCATTTGTATCTTGTGTTATTATGGTCGTGAGTGATTATATTTTGGTATGTTCTCTATTTTTTTTTCATTTTCTATATTACATGCATAAAGCAATAACTTAATAAATATAAAAGTTTAAGGAAAATAACTCTTATAGTATAGATATTAGATTTTTAGTATAAATTTATGAATTATGTTGTAATGAGTTGTCTAATGGAATATCCATGGAAATTTACAGTTCATAAAAATCAATAGTATTATATAAAATTCTAAGGCTCTTGTGGATTTAAAATTCTCATTCAAATAACGTAAGGAAGACAAAGTTCTAGTTCATTAATTTTAGCAATCTTCTACGAGTGAAGTTCTTATCCATCAAATAGAGTTATAATATTAAGGAAAATTGAGTAGATTTTATTAAAAATCATTGAATTTCTTTACTTATTAGGCTACTCCCTTTCTATATAACTAAGTTTTCAATGAATTGAAGCAAGGAAAAGTTCCACTTCACCGTTTTATATTTTAATATTAGTTTTCACCCATTAAATATCAACATTAATCATATATCATATGAAAATAAGTCATTCTCAATATAGACCACCTCGATCCCTGAGCAAATTGTCAAATCTCGCGAGCCCCAAAGATGGATGACGTATCTAATTTTCCCTAATTTACACAATGCAACCTCAAAATTTTTCCATGAATGTGTAAGATTAATTCATAGAGACAATTATCACAAATAAATTCAGTGAATGTAACCTGTCCATAATTAGCATGAGCAGGGCATTATTGGGAGAAATTGGGCAACAACTCCCACTATATATGTAATTGGGAACTATGACAAAAAGGCAAGCAGAGGCCATGGATTTAATTCAAAAGCTAGAGAGCCCACATGTAATGTCAATTCTATCACTATTAATTTTCATTATGGTTAACCTTCTTGATTCCATCGCTAAACGAGGTGCAAGGTCAGATCGGGGCTAACTGTGCTCTCTGATCTTGATTATTAGAGTGTGTGGAGTTGTTGGGAAAAATTCCCATGCATGGTCCATGCTCAATCCTAAAGCCATGATTCCTATTTTAATATGCTCCTCCATTGGATTATAAAGTATACTATTTCTGCTCATATTTCTACTAGAACTATAGTGATGCAACCTTAGCATAGGAGACCATTGTAATTTCATTGAACCTAAGGTATAGTTCTCCATCCAGGGGGGTCATTTATCTCCCTTTGACCCACTTTTAGAAGGCATGCTGGATTACCTTGTCTATCTGCTTCCATGTTTTGACCTCTGAGTATATGAAAAAAGGACTTCAAGATGAAGTGTTCCAGTGCACATGCATTTCTTTGAAGGAGGAGTTTGAGGCTGTTTCATTTAGGTGACCAGCCTTTGTGCAAGTGTTGAACAATGAAGGGAGAGTCTCCTAGGTTTAGGATCTCAAATATTCTCATATCTTTGACCAATATTAATCCAAGCAAGATGCCATACACTTAAGCTTGATTATTGGTCTTCTTTCTGAGCCCCCAAGAGTACTTAATAGCCAGTTTTCCTTTGGGATTAAATATAAGCTCTCCCACTCCGACCACCCATTCATTTTAATTTTAATTACTAATCAACATAATAAAATTATTTTTATTCTCAATTTTTTTTTCCACTTTATTTTGACTATACCTTTTTATTTATTTTAACACACACATTTTGAAATGAGGTACTTTGTATTACCCCAATTAAGGTTTACACAAACCAAATTTTTTTGCTAACCAGACTAATAACATAAGTCCAAAGTTTTGAAGTTTCTAAGAACTTCTTTAGATAAAACATTTGGTAAATGAAAACGCATATAAATAGGGTGACTGTGTCAAACCTTGACATACAACAACAAAATTAAAAAATACTACTATAATTGTTAACAAAAGACTAGTGAATCATCACAACTAGGGAGCTAAATCTCGAGACATTAACTTTACTAGTCACCAATCTCATTTTAATACACACATTAATTATTTTAATTACTAATATGTATTTTTTAAAGGATTAGTCTTTAAATGCGACTTTTTGGGTTTTCCAGCGAATTTCTAACCAAATCTTGATTTCTATTGTTTAAACTAGTTTTTTGATTGCATATATGGATTCAACACTCTCAAAAACTTGTGGGCACTTTGATCAAACTTGTAATTTCAATAAATCCCTACTGAAAAAATTAGGTTGGAAAGTAAACCGTGAAACTTTCTAAAATATTGCACTTAAAGACTATTCATTTTTTGAATACAACTTTACTTATTTTAATAAATTTTATATAAAAAATATATTGCTAAAATTGTAAACAAAAGATTAATGAATCATCATAACTAGTAAGCTAAGTCTCACATTTACATTTGCTTATCATCAACCTCATTTTTATACATATTTTAATTACTTATATATATATTACACATTTTATTTATTTTAATATCTTACTTATAGGGATTGTTTACCAAGGCCACAATTTTGCGACGAAATTCTCGCCAGAATTTGGTGATTTTTTTCTCAAGAAATCCAATCCTTGGAGGAACCCCAATATCACCCAAATTCCTAAAGCTTGACAGTTATACCCAGGATTTCCAAGAAATTCTACCATATTTTTCGAAAGTCCTGTTGAAATTTCCATTATTTTAAAGCAAAAATTAGCCTCATTAACCTACTGCCTTACTTTTATATATATTCTAACTACTCAGAGCTTTTTCCAAAACCATAATGCATTTTCAATTCCCCATTTTAAATTTTTCAATTACACTCGACACTATCGTAATAGCGAAGGTCGCTACTGGTTTCCGACGAATTTCATAGAAAAACAAATGTTTTACGGACATCAAAGCGAGCCAGAGTTGTATATAGATTGGAGAGGGATTAAATTTCAAGTATAATTAATATCAATATTTTGGAATATGTCATTATTTTTTTGTTGTTCAAAATGACTTTCATTATATTTTCAAAGTATCATAACATACAAAAATGATCTCAACAACCCCCGCTCTCTCATTCCAACCATACTTTTTGAGATTGGGGGCTGGAGAATACCACGAGAGACAGTTTGCATACATTATTTCCAGATGGCACTGTGGCCTTAGCATATTATGATTGATACAAAAAGAGACCTGACCTGATAATAGCACATGAAGGAGGGGTATGAGGGGGCATTACACAGGGAGCTGCAAAGTAACCAACACGATGATGAATGTGGAAGTCAATACGTTCCACCCGACTTCCAAGTTATGAAGGTGGTCATTTGCACATCATTGATTGCGTTGGAGGTTGTCCAATTGCTCCAGGATGACATTTTAACTGTATTGAATATTAGAAAGATAGGCTACAATATCATTACGACCTTCATACCTGTGATCCCTCAGAATGTCAATGTGAAGTTGCATATGTTGTAGCTTCTCGGCAATAGTTTTCATGGAGGCGAGGCCACTAGGTAGCCTAACGAACTAGATGGAGAAATTACCTCAACATCCTCTATTTTCGGGCTAGTCGAGTTAGTAGAGCACGAATGATGACTTGGCTCAGGATGCCCAACTTGGGCATGCTAACCCCTCCTGCGACGAGGATGACCCTATTGTCATGGCATCCTGTAGGTAACGGTGGTTGAAGACCCACTACAAGAGGAGCCCTCATAGATTCCTTGAGTGAACCTGCATAGGATACAAATTGACCTAATACCACGAACCCGCTAACTTGAACAAGAGTGAATCACTAGACCAATACCACTATCAAAAGGGAAGATGGGAAAACATTTACCCAAACCGGTTAACAAAGCAGAGTGGTTCTCGAATATAACCACGAATCTTGACACAAATAGAACACATAACCCCAAGCATAGGAAAAGAGCCTATTATTATCTTTCGTCCAAAGAAGAGACCCAAACCTAGAGCACAATTTACGAGAAACTAGAATGATACCCACGAACCTATGAAGACCAAGAAGAGTCTTAGTAAGCGGGAGTGAAACCATAAGATCTCGCTGGAGCGAAGGGGGCTTATAGCCAACAAAAGCGTAGTAAAAACAACAAACCGTGACTGTCTGAATGTCTGGATCCCAAGGGAAAACCAAGAGGCATATCCCAACCCACACTTGGAAACTATAGATTTTTGTTGCACTCCTCACCTAATGCCGAAACCCCAGTGAGGCACCATAGATCCAAAACCAGACAATTACACTCGCTTTCCAACCCAAATTCATTTCCCAAACTACTAAACTGAAGCGGATTGCTTGTTGGGCTTCGAATTTAACTGCAGAGTTTGTGAGGGAGATCATCGCACATGAAGAGTTAATGTTGGGACTATTCATGATGGGGGAGTTAATACCCACGTGGAGGAGGAGAAGGACGATGGCCTTTCATGCACCACTTGTACCTTGGCATGAGCACCCCATCGGGGGATTTTGGAATATATCGTTATAAACGAACGTTCGATAAAATTTCTTTAAGTCAAATAATATTAATATTTGGGAATATTATTAAAATTATTTTAAGGTTTAAATTGATTATTGTGAAAGTAACCAAATTTACTGAAAAATGAGATATTATTAAAAAATTAAAATGAAATAAAAATAATAAATTTATATATATATTTAAATTAATTTCAATTTGTTTTAAATTTAAATTAATTAATGTTAATTAATTAAAATATATTAACTTGTAAAAATAAATATTTTAAAAATTCAAAATTAAATCCATCTCAATAGCCAATAAATTTAAAATTTAAAAATAATATAATTAATTTTTAAAATAGCTTAATAAACTCAAATTCAAAATAAATATAATTAATTTTTAAAATTGTTATATTATATGATATTTTTATAAGATATATTTTGCAAATTTGATTTTTAAATTAATAAATTATTAAATAAAAAAAATTAGAAACATAAAAAAAATGTAATTTTAAAAGAAAGTTATTGAGATGGTGGAAGTATTTCTATCTTAATATTATGAATCAACAGAAATTTTGTCTTCTCAAACAATTATTAAATTTAACATTATTAATTATTTGGTTCAAATATAAAATCTTATTTTTATATTTTAAAGATTATCATTTAAAGAAGTAATGTTTAATAATAAACTTATCATTCAAATTTTTTTTGTTTAATAATAATTTCAAAAAATATAAGATATTAAATAATAAATATATTTTATAATAAATATGATGATGATTAACGTTCACTAAGACCAATGTGGTCTATCAGACCTCAAGAAAACAAAAAAGAAAAAAAAGAGTTTAATTGTCATTCTTCAAAATCTTGTTTCTTTGATTAAGGAGAAGGGAAAGAAGTGATCCAAGATCACTATACTTGGGTTGGCTTAATAAGTCAAGAAGATTGGAGGTGTGGCTGGTGATAGGGAGTTGAGAATGGACGTTGGTAAGAGCTAGGTAGTCTAAAAGGAAGTGATTTTCATCTTCCACCTTTTTAGTATCACAAATCTAATAGATTTTATAATCCCAAGGAGTCTTGAGAGTAGACCACCGCCCGGTATCACTTTGAAGATCATGAGAATCAGTGCTTATCCTGGCAATATTCATTTTCTTCTTAGTGTTGGTTAGCATAGAAAGATAATTATGGTTTTCAAGGGTGGCGTTGATCACCTCCTTATAGTATCTTTACCCTCCAGCTCCTTACCATTTCACATATTGTCCATAAAATTGGAGGGAATAGTATCTTTGATACTATCCTTGATTCCCATGATGATCTCCTCCTTAATATCCCAAAGGTTGAGCTAACACTGAGCATCCTTATGCCACCTATGCTTGAGGCACAGGTGGGGGTTTTGACTAAAGCTGGAATAAATTTTTGGGAGCCTATTAGATTCCATGTTATAAAGATTCTTCTTATACATTAGATATCTAAACATAGTTGTTCTTTCAATGGGGACAAACCCACTTCGATCAAGAGGATAGGATAGGGAGTATTTCCCTTGATCTTGAGATTATAGGTTATGAATTTCTTTTGGATCATCTCAGTCTTTCTCCATGACTCTCTAGATATACTACAACCCAAAACTTTACATCCGTATAAGACAACAGGGGTGACGAGAGTCTCAAAGAGGAACATTTTTTTACACCAAATATAAATATTGACCGAATTACAATTTTTTTCAAGACCATAATAAGCTTTCCAGCCACCAATAATTCTTTTCTTGATGCTATAATTCCAATTGAATTGATGAGGAAAGTCAATACCCAAATATTTATAAGAAGAAACCTTATTTAGATAATGGTTATTATAGACGAAACTACCATGGGTGATCTTTTTGTATTTAATGATCATAACTTTAGTCTTATCAGTACTAACTGTCATACTCATCTTGCAGCAGTTGACATGAAGAATCTTAAGGTGCTTGTCTAGGTCATCATGAATTTTTGCAAGATTAACGATATCATCAACATAAACGATAATAATAATGATTATTGTAGAGTCTCCAAAATGTATTCAAAATATCATCCACTTTCACCTTTATCACCACCATTTCACTCACATGTCACAACTCCATGACCATATAACCTTTCATTAGCCTCCATTGTTATAATTATATGTGTTCCATTTGTGTTTTCCAAAAGTTAATAATTTCTAGTATTATAAGTTAATTAAATGGTTAAAACTTAGAAAAATGACATATACTTGCTAATACTTCAAAGTGGCTTGAGTTTCATGACATGTGTAGGTCATTTGGAAGCTTCCAAGGCACCCTTATGTGGCCTCCAATGGTCAAATTCGAATTCCTTTCAAGATATAGAAGAAGGTTTGGATAAAGGTCAAAGAGGATATGTGTCTCATCATTACCTATTTGAGTTGTAACTCTATGATATTTTCTAGGGATCTAGGGAGATAATAGTGAAACTCCATTAATGAGGTAGCTTCTTATGTTCTTGCATAAATAGGAGAACCTTCTCCTTTCAAAGGCATGTGTAAAGTTGGAGACACTCAAGTGGAAAGTTAATATTACTTATGAATGGAATTTAGATTTAGCACCATGCTCATGAGTGATATTCACCTTGATTGGTAATGCTTGCACTGGGAGCCTCTCAACTTGCCATCTCTCATACTTTTGGATTGGCCACCTACAATGTGTGAGATTTTATTTTTTTTAGATTTATTGTTGTTTATAGATTAAGGTTTATTTCTTTCATATCTTTTCCTGTGTGAGAGGTTAAGAGTGATTGTTTTATTTGCTTTAATATCTAGAGGTTAAGAGCTATTATTTTTATTTTCTTTCATATCTAGAGTTTAAGAGCAATTGTTTTTTTTTTTCTTTCATATCTTTTCTTGTGTGAGAGGTTAAGAATGATTGTTTTTGCTTTCATTTCATGTCATGTGGTTTTGATTATTCATTTCATAGGATCCTGATTTGATGATGCACACATGATCCCTTAGAGTAGATTTCATTTCATGCAATTTCAATTCTTGCAAGTGTGATCGATTAAGGTTTTAATTTTGCGCGATGTAATATAACTGTACTATAATTTATTTTGAGTTGATTGTTGAATTAGAATAGGTGAATTTTGTTTGTCATTATTTAGTTTCATAGTTAGATTGATCTAAATTGAAAATTAATTTCTAGCGTATATAGTGCACGGATGCTTCGCAAGCTTTACGAAACTCTCGGGTTGACAATTAAATGATAGTTAATTAATTCACCTCAACAATTATCCCACCGAACTTGGTGCCCTCGCAACCCACTGTTTCTAGACACTCCTCTAGCTTATCGATGTAAATACCAAAAGGGCTAGGGGATAGGGGACACCCTTACTTAACCCCGATATTGCGTTTAATATCTTTACACCATCCTTCGTTGAACTTAAGCTTGGAAATGACAATCTCGTAGAGGCAGATCATAGAAATCCTCAATTTAGGAGGAACCATGATCTCTTCAAGTCTCTCTCCAGAGCTTATCTTGAGGGATAGTGTCGAAAGATTTTTTAATGTCCACAAACCAGCAGAAGTGATCAGTTTTACTATTGCGACATTCCTCTGCAATGATCCTGAGAGTGACAAGGTGGTCGATAGTCGAGTGTTTTCTCCTAAAACCTACTTGCGCTTTAGCCCCTTTACCCTGGTTCTCAAGCCAAAGACTATGCTTCTTTTCTAAAATGAGTCCATAAAGCCTCACTAGGATGTGGCTAATCATAATGGTCCTGTAGTTAGAGGGAACACTTTTGTCACCATTTTTAAAGATAGGCATAGGCTTTGCATCCAAAGCTTAGGGAAGCCATGCTTTACAACTAAATGGAGAAGCTTGTGGAGATGAGGACACTACAACAAAACCCTATGATTAGCGTCCCTTTTTTCTTCCTTTTTTGCGTCTAGAGCCCATTTTTGGTGCTATT
Organism: Pinus taeda; assembly: GCA_000404065.3. Taxonomy (NCBI): domain Eukaryota; kingdom Viridiplantae; phylum Streptophyta; class Pinopsida; order Pinales; family Pinaceae; genus Pinus; species Pinus taeda. The sequence goes on along the minus strand of APFE030561470.1, from coordinate 1,231 downwards.
TGTGTCCATTTGCAAAATATGGTGCAAAAATTGATGCAAAGTTTGCACCAAATTTTTCACTAAGTCATACACCAAGTTTAGCACCAGGTATTGCAATAGGTTTTGCATTAGGTTTTACACCAGGTTTTAGGCCAAGTTTTATGCCAAGTTTTGGGTCATCCTTTGCACCATGTTTTGCATCAAGTTTGGCACCTAATTTTGTTCCACCAACTTTTGTATCATTTATTGCATCCACTTTTTGCGCCTACACTTGCATCAACTTTTTCATCATCTCTTGCATCCTCTTTTGCATAATTTTTTAAATTAATTTTTGCATCCATTTTTACATACTTTTTTGCATCCCCTTTGCGTCAAGATTTGCATCAAGTTTTGTGTCACATATTGTATCTACTTTTGCATCTAATTTTGTTGCATCAACTTTTGCATCATATTTTTCATCCATTGTTGCACCCATGTTTACGTCCACTTTTGCATCCCTTTTTGCATCTTATTTTTCATCTTCATTTGACTCTTTTTTTGCATCTCTCATTACATCCATTTTTGTTGTGACACTATTTGTACCATGTTTTTTACTTACTGTTGTACCCACGTTTGCTTCCAATTTTGCATCCATCTTCGCATCCACTTTTGCGTCAAAATATTGCATATATTTTTGCATCCACTTTTGTGTTGGGTTTTGCATCTCATTTTGTATCATCTTTTGCATCTACTTCCATTGCATCCATATTTTTCATCCAATTTTGTTTCTTCTTTTGCACCCATGTTTTCATCCACTTTTTCATCCCTTATTGCATCTTGTCTTGCATCCAAGTTTGCATATTTTTTTGTGTTTTTTATTACATCCACTTTCTCATCCACTTTTGTTGTGCCATATCTTGTGCCTATCATTGAAACCCATATTTTCTCCCAATTTTGCATCCTCTTTTGTGTCCAAGTTTGCATCAAATAATTTTTCTATTTTTTGCATCCCATTTTGCATCTACTTTTACATCCACTTCTGATGTGTCCAATTTTGAATCTAATTTTGTGTCCACTATTGCACCCATGTTTGGTCCATGTTTACATCCAATTTTTCCTCCTTTTTTCATCCAAGTTTGTGTCTTTTGTTTTTGTTCATTGTTGTATCCACATTTGTTTCACAACAATTCATGCTAAGTTTTATGCCTACTATTACACCCATGTTTTCTTCCACTTTTTCATCCATGTTTGCATCCTATTTTGTGTCCAAGTT
>APFE030561465.1:0-23228 GCA_000404065.3 Pinus taeda | reverse complement strand
TGTGGAGGGAGTAGAGCCTGAAGGCTCACCCTCACTAATCATCTCAATCCATCTGTTAGGATCCTCAATCTCCATCCTCTGTAGATAAGTGACCCGATCCTCCTCTCGGACATTCGGCCTCACATATGCCTCATCATCATCATCATCATCCTCGACCACTTCTAGCCTTCTTGACAAATCCAAGATACTATCTAAAAGTGTCCTGATGACCAATGACTGCTCGGTAAGCTTTGTCTCAACTGTGGACAACCGCTTACTCATGTCATCCATCCGCTTCTCATCCTCCATTTTCATCATTGCCAACTTACAATCAGGCCTTGTTACACCAATGGTAGGCACACCAATGGGTACATCTTCCCTTCCATCATAAATGTACAGCTTCTTCAAATGTGGAACAATCATAGAATCAAATTGTTTTATGAATTCCATCCCCAGCACAGCCTCATAGTCATTTATCCGCACTATAGTGAAGTCAACCTTCCCTGTCCACTCACCAAGTGTTGTGTCCACCTTTCAGCTACACCAAGAACTTCATTCGGAGGAGAATTCACTGTCTTCATTTGTGCCTTGATCGGTACAAATTTCAGCCCAATCCTTCTCGCAGTATCTTCTGCCATGAAGTTGTGAGAAGCCCCACTATCCACCATAGTGAGTATATCAGCATCTCCAACTTTCATCTGAACATACTCCAACTTATTCCTCTCAGGATCCTTCCGAGAGATCACCTCTGTAGCAGCAGCAGCACCAAGTCTCTGCATCATCCCCACAAAAGCTCCTTCATCCTTCATATTAGATTGTGCAATCACAGCCACTTTCGGTTTAGAAGAGAAATTCTTCACCGTATGTGGTCCAGCACATATCCAACACTTCAAGACTTTCTTCGTCTTCGAACTGTCATCCGATTTTGAAGCATCTTCTTTCTTCTTATCTTTCGGCTTGTCGGACTTCTTCTTCCTATCATTAGAAGTCTCATCATAATTCTCCACCAACCTATCCACAACAGCAAAAGCTTCTTCAAGTGTTCTAATCCTCTGTCTCTTCACCTCATTGCATGCCCAAGGCTTCAACCCAATGATGAAATTGAACACCTTGTCCCTCTCCGCCATGTCGGGAAGTTCTAGGACCGCACTTGCAAACTCCCGATGATATGTTTGAAGGTTCCTTGTCTGTTTTATGAACTTTATCTTCATCCTTGCTTCCCACGTTTCATATTGAGGACTGAAATGGGCCTGCAAAGCTCCTTTCATCTCATCCCACGAAGTGATGTCACTAGCACTGCCACTGTCAATCTGGTCCATTCGTCTTTGCCACCACACCTTAGCATCCTTTGTCAAGAACTAAGAAACTACCTTGACCTTTGTCTCATTATCAGATAGACCCAACCATTCCAAGTATTGCTCCATGTCCCATAGAAAGTTGCCAAGAGTCTTTGCACTCCTTGTACCATCGAAAGATTCTGGTTCCTTGACTTTCACATGAGGCACTCCTCCACCTGAGTTATGCCTCACGGCCTTCTTCAACACCGCGATCTCATCTCTAGCTTCATTAAGATATTTCTTCAAGTCCACAATCTCTGCAAGATCCTGGTCCCTTGCTTCTTCAACCTCCTTGACCCTTACTTCAAGTTGTGTACACATAAGATCAGTGTACTCGTGTTGAATTTGGAGTTCATCGAGCTCATCCTTCATCTTCAAAGTTGCCTCTTTCTCTTTCACGACCAAGTCAATCTTCTTATTCCAGTAAGCTTCCAAGTCCTCCACCTTCTCCAACACTTTTTCAATAAACCCAAGAGTAGTGTCCTTTGCATCACGACTAGACCCAATCTGAGACTTGGCCATTGCTAATAGCCTCTTCCTTCTTTGCAATCTAGTCTCGACCATACAACAACTTCACCTGCAACCCAAGTCCTTGATGCAACACTTATCAGGAAGTGTTTCACCAACCTCTTTCCCCTGCAAGTACCTGTCACCCCAGTCACTTCTTCACGACCCGGATATCAACTTAATGCTTCAACACCCGAACCTGTTCAATAGCTCTGATACCACCTCACGATAGTGTAGTGGGATCAGCACTTCATCCGCAAGCTTCACCAGCTCTGATACCACCTGTCACGCCCCCAGGCCAGCAGTAGTCTTTCAACCGCTCTTGGTGAGGTGTGGCACCACCGAATACTTTCTTTTCACCAATACCTGTGCTCATGGACTACGCCTATCTACTTATTCCTACTTAGCTTGTGATTCTCAACCAAGTATTATTATGTTATCCTTTATACCAATGAACACCCATACACATTCATTATCAACAACAATTATAAACGAGAACACAATTGCATAGTATAAAGGGAGGGGCAACTCCCTGAACAATGAGTCTGCCCAACAATATATTATTCAACAGTTTACAATGTACAAGTATACTTGGAAAGTCCAAGTTCCATACTTAGTCAATTTTACAATCTAGTCAAAACTCAGTTGCCTTCCTTCGTTCACCTTCGTGCACACTTGCATGATGGGTGGGTGCTCACCCGAGTCACCAAGACACCCACACCAAGAGTAAGCACAAACGGGCGCTACACGTTCACCGTGCACGCTCCAACCGACCACCGGGCACACCTTGCCCAACACCTTCACCCAACTCCAAGTGCGACCTCTAACCGTGCGGCTAAACCAAGAATAGCGCATGAGATGTGCGCCTTCACCTCTTGTCTTCTGTGCACTCCAACTCTTGTGTGAAGATGTGTGTTGATCGAATGATGTTTGAAACGCTCCAACGCTCCCATAATATATAGCGAAGCTTGGGGCTAAGTCTGGCGCCCAGCCGACTTGCCCAACGCTTGTGCACACCCCTTAAACCAACGTTAAACGCCCAATATACATGTCGGCCTCCAACATATCTCGCCCAACGCTCCAAGGTGTATATATATGTCAACGCTCTCCATAGATTGTCACATATGTTTCTTCACAAGTTCGTTGCATATGTGTCGCGCCTCCATCGCATGACCGTCGCACATCGCAACTCGTCCTCCCAACCGCGCGCGCGCCTAGCTCGCTCGTCGCCCAAACGCGTCGCACGCCCGGTTAGAACCTCAAGACGTTACATCGGAGGTCCTGGCAGCGATGAGGCAATCAGAGGGTAGTGAAATCAGCGATCAGCGATCGCTGATATCGCAAATCGTAAATCAGAGTTTCATGGTATAGTCTATCACAAATCGGAGGTCCTGGTAATGACCACGCAATTAGAGGTTTAGGGTGAATCGGCATATCAACGATCACAAATATCGAAGGGTGCAACCAAATATGACATCATGAAATTGCTGAAGGCTGATAACATTAAAATCGCTGAGATCTACCCTCTGGTGACAAAGCCCCGGGGAGAGCTGATTGTGATTAACAAAGGAAATAAGTTGCAAAACCAAAGAAGGACGGGCCTTTTCTCTCTCCTCCAACAGGGCACGCGGCGGAATACTATTAGTCTCGATAAAACCCACGTGGTGGGTAACGTCATCATGACGTGGTAGTACGAAGATGACATGGCAGTACGAAGATGATGTGCCGAGTAAAAAGGATACGTGGGAGTATGGAGGACATGTAGCATGCATATTTGGCATTTTTAGGGGTCATAAGGAGCCAAAACAAGTTGACACATGTCACCACTCACAAGGTGACACGTGACAAAGGATGATGTCATCTCACAGATCGCCGATTGGATGATGAGGAAAATTGTTGTATTAAGTTTAAACCTTCGATTTCAAAACTTCGATTAAAGGGCTTCGATACAGGGGCTGGCACAGAGTCATAAGGAGTTAGAGAACCAAGGGTTAAGAAGCAGGGGGCGATCGCATATCACAATCGCATGAGTTAGGAGGGTACAACCAAATACAAGTTTATAGAAATTCCAAATATCCATGCTCTGATGCCGCAAAAGAGGCCCAGGCTCATATATCATATAGACCTATGTATTATGCATTGTGACTAGTGACAATGCAATGTAACAAAGAAAAAGGCCCCGAGACAGGAGTTTAAAGGCTCTAGTGCCTTAGGGATAAGCACCTAGTCATAGCCCCAGGTCATATGAAGAGAATTACAGAAAGGGGCTAAAACAAAGGGAGCCAAAGATCCTGAAACTCGCTTGTTTTATAATGTTTTAAAGTATAAAGGGGCAATAATGAGAACCCCCAACTCAACGTTAAGGAAATATTACTAGGCATATCATGGCTCTGATAACATGATACATGAAGTTAAAGGGATGGATGAGTCGGTCGCTGTGTTGAAAATCTGTTATGGCCATTATGGGTGATCTCTCCCAGTTCCTGAAAAAGAGAAGAAGCGAAATTGTTAAAGTGATAGAAATGACTGACCGAGCATCAAGAGAGCCACATTGAATCAGAGATGTGGCCTGAGTAGAGGCCATAACAGGAATGGTGTGGAGATATTTTCCACCCCTCATCATTCAATTTTTCCATTTTGTTTTATTCTGGGATTGTTGTATTTTAAGAAAGGGATCAAATCTTGATTGTAATCATTTGGCCCAACAAAGCTCTCACACATTGAGATAGCTAGTCTGTGAGACAGCTGGAGCTCTAGGTGAGATATTTTTATAACTGTATTGCAAGCTCCCCCTCTCCTTATAAAAAGAGGGAAGAAACACTTAACAAAGGTTTTAGAATTCTGCACCTAACGATTTGAATTCTGCTATTCCAATTTTGGTTCTACTTGCTTGTTCATGAGGGACTTGAGTGATATCTCGCTTAATGTTAATGGACTGGTATGTTGGACTCATATTGGATTAATGAAACTATTTGGTGATTCCAATCAAGGTAATGCGCAATATGTTTTCCTCTCTGTAAATCTCATTTTCATATATGCTTAATCTTCTACTGAAATTGTATAATGAAGTTGTCGATCTCATGCTTTCATGGTTGTATATTTTGCTACTAAATAGAGAACAATACCTATGGTAATTACAAATTTACTTGTGTTATTCAATAACCTACAATACCTATAGTAATTACAATTTTACTTGTGTTATTCGATTAACCCGCAGTACATGTATGAGCACAAATTTACTTATGTTGTTTAGTGATAAGTGTACTCATGATGTATATATTTTGGGACCTTAATTAGCACACCATTGTTTCTACCATTCCATCTCTTCTACCTTCCATCCTTCTTGCTGGAACAATGTTTCTTAGGATTTTGTCTTGTTTACAACCCTATACATCTATTTCTCTCCATTCTTTCTTCTTCTTCATTTTCCTATAACTTCAATTTTAAGTTGTTCATTGTTGTGTGTCGGATACCATAACAAGACATTTCTCTTTGTGGTTTTCCTGATTTAACCCCTACACATTTGGATCCATTTATTGGCGTGATTTTACCTTACTAAGGGTTATTGAACCAAGCCCCTTTTATTATCTTCTTAACTACATGACAATTGGAGTGCAACAGAAACCCCACTGATAATATTTCATACACTCCTCTATATAAGATGTCCTAGGCACCAGTCTACAATGAACCCAAAGGGTGTCTCTAGGAATCTTTCTATATCCCTTGAAGTAGTTGTGCTACAGGTGCTAGAAAAAGTGAAAACATCTTCCTGGTGTTGTTGCTGGGAACGAATTAGACTATTTTTCCCTGGGTAAGAAAAATATTTACATTCCCTCTATTAGGTGACCAAGGGAAGTGTGGGTTGACGATCTTTCACCTTGATGAATCCACTATCTGAATTTCATTATAAACACCCTGGTAACTACACTGTCCATATCTCTCTTTGATCATCCTGGCTTTCAAGCAACCTCATGCTCACTCTGATGCTAAACAATAGAAAACTTTCCCTACCTTTGAACCTGAGATCACTCGCCTAGGAAGGTTTTCAAAATGACCATTCCTGAATTCCTGGCCAACCAATTTGCCCCACTAGATTTTTCTTCTATTGTTAGTTATCCCAATCATGTCCCTTCGTTTCATAAATGAAATACCTATTTGCCTAGATTCAGTGGAAACACATATAGAAGGTGTGACCAACACCTCAAATATTTTCATGAATGCATGGAACAAAATGATATTTTTCTTGAAGATGTACAAATCAAATTGTTAATGTATTATTTAGATGAGGATGCTAGAGTTTGGTACAAAACCATACCTCATGGCAACATATCTTCCTTAAATATTTTTCATATAGCATTCAATATTATTGCAAAAGACTCTATCCACCGAATACTCTGTTTGAAGATTGATGCACACATTTTAATGTTGAAAATATTCTGGAGCTTAATGATCTTGTTGAAGATTGTTTTGAGACTCCATTCCACGAAGATATCTACTCAAATCAAGAAGTAGTGCCCAATGCACAAGAAAAAAAAGAAGGAAACATCATATAGCTACAAACAAACCCTTAGAGATCTTATTCAACCAAATTTGATGATCCTCCTTATGATGAGTATGACTCTAATGGGAAGTCGAGCGATGCAAAACTACAATATTCCTAGTCATGGGAAGATGCACAAGAAGAAGGGCCCACCGGGAGGTTAATAAAGAGGCTCGAGTCCACAATGCACATCCTTAACCTGGAGAACAAGTTCAAGAACCTCCTCTGATTTATGATTCACATTATTCATAGGAGGATGAGATGGTCGTGGAGTTTCAAAGGAATTGTGTACCAACAAGTGGGGAGAAAGCTCCCAACAGAATTTGTTTCAAGAAGAGTCCACAGTTGAAGGACCAAGCAGAGTCCGCGAATGCCTGTTGCAGAAAAATTCCATTCTAGAATTCTCAGTAGATTCTCCAATCTATGAATATTATAGTTTAGATAATGAAGAATCTATTGTAGATTCCAAGATGGTTGGCCCATTGAGATATGGGTAGCAAAAGATTAGCAACAAGTTTTTCTTGAAAAATCTAAAGTTCAGGAGTTGAACAATATTTGTAGCTGCCATGACCAAGAAGATATTGGTCAGAATACTGTTCATGAAAATAATGTAGCTACAAATGTCTCTTTTCAGTTCTATGACCTTTAGCTGATTATGGACACATTCTTAGCTCAACAACAGAGGTTATTTCTGGAGTATGCATCAAGTTCTTTGTTTGAAGATTTTTCATGGTGCATGCTTAGTTTAATTTTTAAATTTTAGCAACAGGGAGGTGTTAGGTCTAGTACCCAAATGCTAAACTGGCTCCATTGGAGGGTTGAACTTACTTAAATGAATTGAGCCCTCTACACAAGCAGGAGTGTATATAAATAATATCACTCTTTGGGAATTTCCTTTCCAGTTGGTTGAATTTATTCTTATGCATTAGTTTGATGAGGATAGGACTCTCCACGAATAAAGTCCCATGGATATTTTTTGGTTGTATAGATTCATTATATTTGTAACTCCATGCCCAATGGTGAAGTCTATTAGTCTATAGGTTCTCAACACCTTGCTAGCAAGGCACTGTCCTCAGATGGAGCCAATGTTGTCAGTCGCTGCAATTTTTTTTGTTTAGTTGTCCAAAGTGAAAATGAAAAGTGAAGTTTGAAGCCATATTCCAAGCCCCAAAATATTTCAAAACTAAATTAGACCCTCTCCATTGGATAGTGCTCAGAATAATATTTCTAATGGTTTGTGGAAGTCCAAAAATGGACTTTTGGATCATATGTTAGAGCAGATTGAAGCTACCCTTTGAAAGCTAAAAAAACAAATCTAAAAGGAGCAAGCGTAAGGCTCATTGCAAATCACAATCAGAATTTTTTGAAGCAGCAGCAGGGAGGGAAGTGAAATCAACAATCAATGATCGTCGATATCGCATATCGCAAATCAGGGATCACAGGTCCAAGGCATGACCTATCGATGATTGGAGGTCCAAGGCATAGTCTATCAGCGAGAAGAGATCCTAGCAGCAACAAGGCAATCAGAGGGAAATGAAATCAATGATCAACAATCACCAATATCGCAAATCAAAGTTTCAAGGTATAGTCTATCATAAATCAAAGGTACAGGCAATGACAAGGCAATCAAAGGTTCAGGGTGAATCGGAATTTCGACAATCGCAAGTATCGAAAGGTGCAACCAAATATGACGTCATGAAACCACCAAAGGCCGATAACATTAAAATCATCGAGATCCAGGCCTCTACTGTCAAAGTTCTAGGGAGGGCCGATTGCGATTAACGAAGGAAATGAGTTGCAAAACCAGAGAAGGGCAGGCCTTTTCTCTCTCCTCCAATAGGCCACGCAGTGGAATAATATTGGTTTGGATAAACCCACGTGGTGGCTGATGTCATCATGACATGGTAGTACAAAGATGGTGTTGCAAGTACAAAGGACATGTCATAGTATGAAGGACACGTGGCAGGAAAATTTGGCATTTTTAGAGGTCATAAGGGGCCAAAATAGGGTGACACTTGTCGACACTCACAAGGTGACATGTGGCAAAGGATGATGTCATCTCGCAAATCGACGATCGGAGGACAATGAAAATCGTTGTATTAAGTTTAAACCTCTGATTTCAAAACTTCGATTGAAGGAATCCGATATAGGGGTTGGCATCCAGTCATAAGGAGTCAGAGAACCAAGGGCTAAGAAGTAGGGGGTGATCACATATTGCAATCACAAGAGTTAGGAGGGTACAATGAAATAAAATGTTATAGAAATTCCTGATCTCTGAGCTTCGATGCCACAAAAGAGGCCCAGACGCATATATAGTATAGTCCTACATATTATGTATTGGGATCATTGACAATGAAATGTAACAAAGAAAAAGGCCCCTGGATAGGAGTTTAAAGGCTCTAGCACCTTAGAGCTAAGCACTTGCTCATAGCACCCGGTCATATGAAGAGAATTGCAAAAAGGGGCTAAAACAAAGGGAGCCAAAGATCCTGGAACTCACCTATTTTATAATGTTTTTAAGTACAAAGAAACAATAACAAGAACCCCCGATTCGGTGTTAAGGAAGTATTACTGGGAATACCATGGCTTCAATAACATGATACAACAAGTTAAAGGGATGGATGAGTTGGTAGCTATTTCCAGAATTGGTTATGGCCATTATTGCTGATCGCTCCCGGTTCATGGAAGAGAATAAGTGAAATTGTTAAGGTGAAAGAGATGGAAATCGACCGAGCAGCAAGAGAGGCACATTAAGGTGGAGATGTGGCTTGAGCAGAGGCCATAATAGGAATGGAGTGGAGATATTTTCCACCCCTCATCATTAAATGTTTCCTTTTTATTTTATTATGTTATTGTTGTATTTCAAGAAAGGGATCAAATCCCGATTGTAATCATTTGGGTCAACAGAGCTCTCGCACACCGAGACAGCTAGTTTGTGAGACAACTGGAGTTCTAGCTAAGATATTTTTGTAACTGTATTTCAATCTCCCCCTCTCCTTATAAAAAGAGGGAAGAAACACTTAACAAAGGTTTCAAAATTTTGCACCTAAGGGCCTGGAATTCTGCGATTCCACTTTTGATTCTACCTGTCCATGAGGGACTTGAGCGATATTTGGCTGAATGTAGATTGAATGATATGTTGGACTCATATTGGATTAATGAAACTATTTGTTGATTCCAATAAGAGTAATGCGCAATATATTTTCCCTTTTGTAAATCTCATTTTCATATATGTTTTCATCTTCTACTAAAATTATGTAATGAAGCTGCTATTCTCATGCTTTCATGGTTGTATATTTTTCTACTAAATAGAGAACAATACCTGTGGTAATTACAAATTTACTTGTGTTATTCAATATGCTACAGTACCTATATTAATTACAAATTTACTTGTGTTATTCAATTAACCTACAATTTCTGTATGAACACAGATTCACTTACGTTGTTTAGTGATAAGTGTACTCATGATGTATATATTTTGGGACATTAATTAGTGCTCCACTATTTCTATCATTCCATCTCTTCTACCTTCCATCCTTTTGTTGGAACATTGCTGCTTTGGATTTTGTCTTGTTTACATCCTTATGCATCTATTTCCGTCCTTTATTTCTTCCTCTTCATTTTACTACAACTTCATTTTTAAGTTGTTCATTGTTGTGTGTCGGCCACCATAACAAGACATTTCTCTTTGAGGTTGGCCTGATTTACCCCCCTACACATTTGGATCCATGTATTGGCATGAGTTTACCTTACTGAAGGAATATTGAACTAAGTCCCCTTTATTATCTTTTTAACTATGTGACAATTGGAGTGCAACAGAAACCCCACTGATAATATTTCATGCACTCCTCTATCTAAGGTGTCCTAGGCACTAGTCCACAATCAACCCAGAGGCTGTCTCTAGGAAGATTTCTATATCCCCTAAAGTACTTGTGCTATAGGTGCTAGAAAAAGCAAAAACATCTTTTTGGCGTCGTTTCCAGGGAACAAATTAGAATATTTTTCCCTGGGTATGAGAAATCTTTACATTCTATATGTTAGGTGATCAAGGGAAGTGTGGGTTGAAGATCTCTCACCTTGGTGACTCCATTTTCTAAATTTCATTATAAACACCTTGTCGACTCCACTTTCCATATCTCTATTTGATCATCCTGGCTATCAAGCAGCCTCATGCTCACTTTGATGTTGAACAACATAAAACTTTCCCTCCCTTTGAACCTAAGATCACTCACCTATGAAGGTTTTCAAAATTACCATTCCTGAATTCTTGGCCAACAAATTTTCCCCACTGGATTTTTCTTCTATTGCTGGTTATCCCATTCATGTCCCTCTATTTCATGAATGGAATACCTATTTGCCTAGAGTCAGTGGAAACACATATAGAAGGCCTGACCAACACCTCAAAGATTTTTGTCAATGCGTGGAACAACATGGTATTTTTCTTGAAGATGTACAAATGAAATTGTTCATGTATTCTTTAGACGAGGATGCTAGAGTTTGGTACAAAACCATACCTCGTGTACACATATATTCCTTAAATAGTTTTCATATAGAAATCAATCATTATTGAAAAAGACAATATCCACTAAATGCTCTATTTGAATATTGTTGCCAAATTTTAATGTTGAAAATATTCCTGAGATTAATGATCCTGCTGAAGATATTTGTGAGACTCCATTCCAAGAATATTTCTACTCACATCAAGAAGCAGTGGTCAGTGATCAAGAAAGCAAAAAGGGAAACATCATCAAGTTGCAAATAAACCCTCAAATATCTTATTCAGCCAAATTTGATGATCCTATTACTTATGATGAGTATGAATCCAATGGGAAGTCGAGTGATGCAGAACTACAACAACACCAATCATGGGAAGATGCATAAGAAGAAGAGGCCCAAAAGAAGGTTAATAAAGAAGCTCCAGTTCACAATGCACATCCTTTACCTGAAGAAAAATTTCAAGAACCTCCTCTGATTTATGATTCAAATTATTCAGAGGAGGATGAGATGGCCGTGGAGGTTCAAAAGGAATCATGTACTAGTGATTGGGGAGAAACCTCCCAACAACAAATTTTTCAAGAAGAGCCAAAAGTTGAAGGACCAAGCAGAGTCTCAGATTCCTATTGCAGAAAGATTCCTTCCAAGATTTCTCAGTAGATTCTCTAATCTATGACTCTTACAGTTTAGACAATGAAGAATCTATTATAGATTTCAAAGAGGGTTGGCCCATTGAAAAATGGGTAGGAAAATATCAGCAACAAGTTTTTCTTGAAAAATCTAAAGTTTAGGAGTTGAACAATATTTGTATTTGCTCTGACCAAGAAAATATTGGTTAGAAGTTTGTTGATGAAAATAAGGCAGTTGCAAATGTTTCTTGTTAGTTCTATGACCCTGTAGCTGATTACAAGACCACATTCTTAGGTCAACAATAGAGTTTATTTCTGGAGTATGCATCAAGTTCTTTGTTTGAATATTTTTCATGGTGCATGCTTATTTTAATTTTTAAATTTCAACAACAGGGAGGCATTAGGTCCAGTACCCAAATGTTGGCCTGGCTCCATTAGAAGGTTGAACTCACTTAAGTGAATTGAGACCTGTACATAAGTAGGAGTGTATATAAATAAGATCACTAATTGAGAATTTACTTTCGAGTTGGTAGAATTTATTCTTCTACATTTTAGTTTGATGAGGAAAGGACTCTCCATGAATAAAGTCCCAAGGAGATTTTCTGGTTGTATAAATTCATTATATTTTTAACTCCATGCCTAATGGTGAAGGCTATTGGCCTACAAGCTCTCAACAACTTTCCAACAAGGCATTGCCCGCAGTGGGAGCCAATGTTGTCACACGTTGCTGATCCAAATGGATCCTAGAATGATCATCCTAGAATGATCACCCTAGAATGATCTCTAAGTCTTCAAAACCTCTTAAAATCATGCCAAAGATAAAAGCAATCGCATGAGAAGAGCCCTTAGAATGGCGGAAAAACACTATCGAGAGGCCAAAAACACATGAAAACAGTGAAAAACAGAGTATCGGAGGCGTGAACAGTGAATGCACAGTAGCCGTCAGATCTGGCCAATCAACGGTCTAGATCTAATTGGAAAATCGCAATCGGCACAGGTAGACAACAGATATCGACGCAGACCATATAAAACTTGTGACAGCGACTGACGAAGTCAACTAGGACTGTTGATCAAGCACGCAGATCGATGGCCCACATTGCATCGCAGGATCATTATCAGAGATTACAAGAGAGCTTACAATGGCCCGGGGTTACCACGATATGCGATTGCGATCAATCGCATCGTGATATCGCAATCGGGGCTACACAGAGGAGCAGGTTGTATACGCATACATATATGTGATCCGATGAACTTGACCTGATAGTTATATAAATATTATTTCATAATATTTGAGATCCGCAGAAAAGGCATTTTTAGTGTATTTTGCATATTTCATTTATTAAACAAAATACAAAGGATGAAGCACTGATGTGATGAGCCAGACCCAAAAGGGTTCCTTAAACCTATTGTATATTATTTCAGATCTGCCATAAGCCATTTCTATGTTATTTTCACGATTTTTAATGTATTTTTAAAATATAAAGGATCAAAGCCGAAGCAACTTACGATAGAGATGAGGACGGACTCGATAGAGGAATAGATCGTATTTAAGGAATTTTGAAGTCTGAATGAACAATGTTTTGGCAGAATTTCACAGTATTGCATCGTTTCTCTCTGTAAAACAGAAAACGATCATTTTTGGCATTCCAAAGGATTTCAAAGGCCCGATGACCTACTTCGTTACAGTACAGGTGACCACCATCCCTGGAAGCGTTTAGCAATGATTGCTAATGCTTAGAAAGATGTCTGAGCAGACAGAGGTTTGGAAGAAAGAAAGCTGAGAAGCTGAAACGAATAGGCATCGCAGTTTGGCTTTAAAGCCATAGCAAACAGAAGACAGAGCAGGCAGTACCGAGACAAAGCTAAGACAGAGATAGAGAGTGATTAAGAGAGTTTTTGTACTTAGAGAAGGCTTGATAGGTTCAAGCAAACTCTTACTGTTATATCTGTTGTGTATTAAGTCTCAAATTGAGCTCATACTATTTTAAAACTTTGCTTGAAGAAATAATAGAGAGGCCACCACTGAAGGCTAGACTAAGAGATGTAGCCCACGAGTATTGGGTGAACTTCTAATTAAATTTGTTGTGTTATGTGTTGTCTATTATGTTTTTGTTTACTGCTTCATTGTCTGTGTATTTCGCAATCTTATCGATCCATTGCATAAAATAACATAGAAAAATCCATGCACACGAGTCCGTAATACCTTATTAATTTTCTTAGATCTCATTTTTAGATCAAGTGGTATTAGAGCTTTAGGTTGTTAAGGTTAGACAAGATTGTGCTGGACTATTTGTGAATGCTAACTAGGTCAAAGCTCAAATCAGGAGAAGGAGAACTAGTTGAGGCTAACCCAGAAATTGGGAGAGTCTATTCAAAAAAAAGCATGGCAGAAGAGATCCCATTGGAATTAGAATCTTAGTTCATGGACAATTTTCTGACCATGAGAGCCATGGTAGAAGAAATGTATCGAGAATTCAAGAAAGGATGAGGTCAAAGCACTTCAACCTCCAAAGCAAACAAAGGAGCTGAAGAACCTTCTATAGATTCCCCAGAAGGAAAAGGGAAAGGAGAAAAGCTTCCTACACCTCCTGATAGCCCTAAAAATAAAAAGAAGAAAACATCTTTGATTAAATTATATGTTAAATTTGATTTTCCAATATATGATGGAGAGTTAAATGCAGAAAAGCTATATAATTGGATAAGATAGATTGATGTGTATTGCAGGGTGCATAATATTGATTTAGATAGGAGTAAAATTTAGCTGGCCAGCCTAGGCCTTGGAGGAACTGCCTTGGTATGGTGGGAAGGTAGGACACAAGATGACTTGAAGAAGCATGGTAAAATTCTTCCTATCTGGAGTGAATTTGTTTCTACAATTAAAAAAAAATTCTATCCACTAGCTTATATGCAACAAGCTATGATGAGTTGGCAAACTCTTCACCAATTAAAAGGGCAAAGTGTACAAAGCTATACCCAGGAATCTAGAAAAAGAGCTTTGATTCTAAGTGTTTCTTTAGACTCGCCTGAAACTTTGCTAAAGTATATAGGTGGCCTACATAGTTATTTGAGGCACACCATTCTCATGATTAATCCTACTAGCATAGATGAGGTATCTGTCTAGGCTACACATCTAGAGGCTAGAGGCAAGAATGTGAGCTCAAAGATTGGGGGATCATCAAAACCCACTGCAAGCAAGAACAAGGAAAAGAGGAAGCATAAATGGAAAGAGAGGAAGGCAAACACTGTGCAAAAAGACAAAGCTTCATGCACTCACTACAAGAAGGATGGACATGATGATGAATATTTCTGGTCTTTGCATCCAGAGCTGAAACCCAAGAAGTTCAATGGCAAGAAGAAGAATATTGTTGCTGCTATACAGAAAGATTTCGGGCCAGAATCAGGTGATGAAACAACACTCGTAGCCACAAGCATAAAGGTAAAAATTCTAAAGCATCTACTAGTAATTTTCCACAAACTATTGATAGTGAAGAAAATGAGAGGAAAATACATAAGCATTTTCATATTAGAGTTATTTCCAAGCATCAAAATATTGATACTTTATTTGATAGTGGCTCACAAGTAAACTTTATTTATGAAGCAATTGTAAAGAAATTGGCACTACTAACCACACCTCGCAAGAAGCCATATCCATTAGGGTGGGTATGTGATAAGGCAAAGCTACAGGTGACTAGACAATGTAAACTTAGGTTTCCTTTTGGGTCAGCATTTGTAGATGAGGTTGAGTTAGATATTGTTCCCTTGGATATATGTGGAATTGTTTTAGGATGTATGATAGAAAATCCATTTTCTATAGAGATGAAAATAAGTCTCGTTAAAGATGGAATTGAATATATTGTAAGATGCTCATAAACTCAAGAATAATTATAATCTCATAAACTCAGGACAGATGAAAAGAATTGTAAATTCATGCAAGCAATTTTTACTGATGGTTGTAAAGGAAAAGAAACCTGATAAAACCAATGTATTTGAAGGCTGCGATGCTAAACAACAAGCTGATTTAGAAAAAGTTGTTTCAGAATATGATATCCTATTTCAAGAACCTAAAGGTCTGCCATCCAAAAGGGAAATTATACATGATATTAATTTGCTGCAAGATGCTCCATTGCTAACATTGGAATGTACAGGCTATCCGCTTTAGAGAATGCAGAGATCAAGAAGCAGGTACAGGAGCTGCTCGAGAAAGGGTTCATAAGACCAACATATCACGATGTGGATCTCCAATCATGTTGTTGAGGAAGAAATATGGTTGGTGGAGGATGTGCATTGATTACCAAGCACTGAATAAAATAATGATCAAGAATCGTTATCCCCTTCCTCGCATTGATGATCTACTGGATCAGCTGAAAGAAGCTATTTACTTTTCCAAGTTGGAATTGTGTAGTGGTTACCATTAGGTCAGAGTAGCAGAGCAAGATGCATGGAAGACTGCTTTCAAAATAAAGCAAGGCTATATGAATGGCTAGTTATGTCTTTTGGCTTGACTAATGCTCCTGCCACTTTCATGAGAGTTATGAATGATGTACTCAGGCCTTTTATTGATGATTTTGTAATTGTATATCTAGATGAAATTCTTGTTTTCAGTAAAACATGGGAAGAACATTTGAAGCATGTAAAGCACACGCTAGATGTTTTGAAAAAAGAAAATCTCTATGTTAAATTATCAAAATGTGAATTTGGTAAAACATCTTTGAATTATTTGGGTCCTATTGTAGGGGGTGGTGAATTGAAGATAGATACCTCTAAGGTTGTAGTCATTGTAAACTGGCCTAAACTCTAGTCTACTACAGAAGTTGGAAGATTCCTAGGAGCAACATAATATTGGAGAAAGTTTATTGCTAACTTTTCCTTAATTGCAACTACCTTACATGCTTTAATAAGATTGAACAAGGTGTTTCAGTGGGGAGGCAAATAGCAGAAAGCCTTCGACACATTGAAAGAAAAAATTAGTACAACACCAGTACTAACATTTCCAAATATTCAAAGACCATTTGAGATCGAAACAGATGCCAGTGAGTATGCCATGGGAGCAGTGTTGATGCAACATGGTAAACCCATATTCTACCATTCTTAGACTTTTAATTCTGCAGTAGTTAATTATCCTACATATGATAAAGAATTGTATTCATTAGTCCAGAGTGTGAAAAAGTGGAAACATTACTTAATGGGCAAAGAAACAATTATACATACTTATCATCAGCCACTTCAGTATTTGCACTCACAAACTAAATTGTAGCAATCAAGACATTATAGGTGGATGCGTTTCCTACAACAATTTCATCTAGTCATCAGATATAAGAAAGGCATACACAATAAAGTTGTAGATATGTTGTCCAGACCAATCATAAATGAATCTACTATACTTAAGCATAACTCGGTAATGCATGAAAGCTATATTGAACAATATGCTCAAGATATAGACTTTAAAGATGTATATGCAGCTTTAAGTAATGGAAAAAAGGTAGAAGAATTGGATTACTATTTTAAGGACCAACTCTTGTATCATTTGGGAAAGCTATGTGTTGTGGAGGTAAATCCCCTCTGCGGATAGAGGCGATCCCTATTAGCCCAGATTGGGTCTAGCAACAATCAAACAATGCTATCACGCAAGTTCCTAATTGCGAATCAAAGACCAATGATGAGGGCCTACCTGGATTCCAACGCTAGTGTTTGTAGAAGAGTTGATGCTCCTGTTCCTTTGCTCCGGCCAGTCACGATCCCCACGATCTCCGTGAATGGACACCTGCACATGCAAAGAATGACACAAACACAAACATAAAATCCAATAGACGCAACTATATATTAGTCAGAAAGGATATAACTCATCATCATTACGAAAGACAATAAGAGTGGAACCATAATAATAGTCATCTATTATTGATAAACAAAGAAGAATACAACCATAGTTCTGACGTCAAATCCTCCTTTGCTAGGTGATCAGTAGCACATGTCTTGCAAAGCTTGTTGGGAATGGGAACAAGCCTCTTTCTCCTTGGTTATTTGGACAAGAATCTCCTTACTTTAGATTTAGCCTTATGGGAATGAAGAAGGCTTCTTGCAACATGAACTTGACAATTCTCAATCTTTGGAACTAGCTTGCCTAAGGCAAAAGGAAAATCTTTTATAGATAGAGGAGGAGGAGTTAGGATCATCCACAATATTCATGGGATTGGCTTTATCACTAAGAAGCTTCCATAAGAGGTGGCAAACCACTTCCCGTCTATGGAGATTCGAAGCCAAACCAAACCAACTCAAGATAGATTCATCAATTGAATAGTGGGTTAGGATGAATCTTCGGCTGTTGGTTTGTTAAAAATACTACCCATTTTGGTTGGCGCAAGTGTGACTCTGTGACAGAGCGCCAGCTGGTGCGCCCTCTTTGGAGGATTGCCCCCATTGGCATGAGTGTTGCATAGTGAAACCACGCCAATGGAAAAAGGGTTGTTTTTATGGGTTTTTTGTAGGAGATGTCTTTAGGGCAAATGAAGTTCATACTCAGGGGAATACAATGCAAGTGTTTCCAGGTCATGTCACTTCTCACAGGTCCCAGAATGAGTCCTCCAAGGTGCGGGAGAAGGGGTAACAGGGACGGTGACAAATTGTTGTGTAACATATGCCCCCGAAAGCATGAGGCCTGAGAGAAAGAGAGGGGTGAAATGCTTTACAAGAACATGGCCAACCGAAAACACTGCCATCGGAAAACCTGCGTGGAGAGGTACAACTGATATCTCAAGTACATGATGTATGTGGTATG
The DNA here is from genome assembly GCA_000404065.3 of Pinus taeda. Lineage (NCBI taxonomy): Eukaryota > Viridiplantae > Streptophyta > Pinopsida > Pinales > Pinaceae > Pinus > Pinus taeda. The sequence continues at coordinate 4,970 of APFE030561465.1, read as the reverse complement.
GGCGCAACCATCCATAGCAGAGTACATAAAGATCTAGATCCAAGGTATGGACGCAGCCATCCAGTGAGGATTGATAAATAGACTCAGGCATGGTCGAAGCCATCCAATGAATGAGTCATGTAATGATCATAATAATCCACAAAATCGCAACCTGGATCCCAATAGACAAAATCCAGGGTCTTGCGCTCCATCTCGACCCGAACAAAGTACAAGTTCAGGCATGCAAATATGGGAGTCGAAGTCGAGCATGCAGGAACATCATCTGATTACCAGTCAATGATGAAAACTGTTAACAGACGCGAGAGGTACCACCAATAATGACAATGGTCCTCAAGGTACTATAGGTACAATCTACGGCATGCGAATCAGTGAGCCGGCGTTGAACACCCATAGAATCATTTGATCGGAGGCCAATGATGAAAACCTCACGTCGAACACGAAGAACCTGCCATTGACGCATGCAGGCTCCAAGGCACTGGAAGGGAGTCTCTAGGTCAACTTCCTGGATAATGAATTGAAGTCGACAGGAAGTGACCTTGATCGAAGGTGGGCCATAGTCTTTCCCACATCATCGACATGAGACAGAGGAGGATAGTGTGTTTTGTGAATCAGGATTATGTGAGTGATCAGAGGGAGGTTGATTATTTCGCAGAGGTCAACTTCTCTTGAACATATCGGCGGCACAACAGTGGACTTGGCGGTATTTGACATCAAATGATCAAAGGTCATGGTGACAAGGCAATGAGCAGATGAGAGGTCAGACAAGATCACCTAAACCCATGGAAGGAAGTGAAAAATGAGATGAGATGTCCCCACCCAGACACAAATGCAGACAAGTGCCATGTTCAAGAGCGACATACTGTCGGCACAACAATGATTCTGGTTCCATTTTCCCCACCATTGCTGGCAAGTACCCCGGTTATTTTTGATGACAAGCGTGATAGGGATAGCATATGCTTGCAAGGCGTCATTTTGACGGAATCTGATGTCATTAAGTTTTAACGAGTCTAACAAAGGAAGAACTCGACGTCTTTTCATGTTTAGAGAGTTTGAAAAGACAGCGGAAAAGTAAACTCCAGGGATGTCCTTTTTCGTAAAGTTGTGTCTCTCGAGCTCGAAAAAGTATAAAACAATGCTCGAAATAACCGTCTGATCATTACAATCGAGGAGTAATTTTCATGATTAGTGATTTCAACCTGAAAAAGTAAAAAGGCAATCAAAACCATGTCATTTCGTAACCGTTAACGAACCTGAAATGACAAGGGTCCGATGATCTTTTCATCTTTACACGGTCAGAAAAGAGTTCAAAGACGACCGCCTCTCATTTACGTTTAACGAGTCGAGAGGAATAACTTGGCATTCTTTTCATGTTTAGAGAGTCAGAAAAGAGCAGAAATATGACTCCATAATGACTTTTTTGTGTATTTACCGAGTCCGAAAAAAGTATAAAATACAACTCGTTTCATCATCTAAGTCGCAAAAAAACCTGTCGCTGCACAAAAACAAGTGTAAAATCTATTTTCGACAGAAATATATATTAAAATTTTCATAAAAATGACTTTTAAAACCTATTTAGGGTTAAAAAAGCTATAAACATGTGAAAATGGTAAAAACAAAAATTAGTTTTTACTTTTACCTCATTGGAGAGTGACAGTAGTGCTTTTGGTGTGCGATCTTTGGGTGATGATTGCGACAAATCCGTGCAACCATTTGGAGCGCCGCTAGTTCCAGGTAAGAGGCACCCTCTCCTACTCCATTTTAGTCCATTTTTTTAGTTGTTTTAGCTTGCTTTATCGACCCTTGTGGAGGGATTTTGAAAAATTAGGGTTGTGCCCATTGGCACGGGTATCGGGCACGGGCCTGCGCCAATGGGGCTTTTTCTCCAAAGGCCCGCGCCCATGGGCACGACTGTTTTAAAAACAGTCGCACCAATGGCCGAGCACATCTATTTTTCAAAATTTAACATTTTTGAAGCAATTCCACTGCATTTATTTAGCTTACCAAGGATCTAATTGATGTTTTTGATCTTGTGGTTGCAGGGAAACGAACAAAATGGTGATCCAATGGAAGGAAAGGGAGCAAGATAGAGTAGATGAATTGGCCATAGCAGACGAAGATTTCATGGAAGCCCTTAGAAATTGCGGGCTAAAGAAATACTTCCTCACGCCTTACCTACGAGCTTAACCGGAGCTCTTACTTTATTTGATCAATCTCTAGGAAGAACACGAGCAAGTGTTCCGTATACGAGACCAAGTGCTGCAACTAGACGTATTTGACATATACTTTATCACAAGACTGTCGCGTAGAGGGATGGTGCCTCTATTGACAGGTAGCAGGCCATCTGGTGAGAAGATGGAGGAGGTGATCGCTCGGGTGCGCCCAGGGGCACAATTTGGATCCGACAGTTCAAAAGTGGATATCTCCAATATTCAGGATCTAACACTCAAAGCAGTGTTCTTTACCATCACACGGGCTGCAGGGGCGCAGGCACCCCACGGGGCAACAAAGAACCAACTTATACTAGCTACAGAGTGTCTAAATCTGACTATCTTCAATTGGGCAACAACGGTGACTACCAACATGAAGAGGCAGCTTACAAAAGGTAAGTGTGGCAAACTGCAGCAGTTTGGGTATGGTTCCATTCTGGTGACCTTCATTTTGGAATGGTTACCATTCTTTCAGGCCAAGGGGCCTTCGTACCTGATACGGTACCTCGAGAGTCGAGAATAGCTCATTGGGCAGCGCTGATGCCTAGAGGGGGGGGGGAGGCCAGCAAATGTCATGGAGGCCAGAGTTTTTTGGGTGGCTCCGCCGCCAACTGATCGTGGTCGAGGATTGGCCGTATCTAGGGATTGACTTCATAGGTGACCCTGATCTCCCACTCCCAGAGGGAGAGGATTGGGATGAGGAGATAGGTATGACCTCTTTTTGATTTTGTGTTTTATGATTTTTTTTTTGTTAATACATGCTTGTTCTAATAACAATTATATGCATATGCAAACGTTGGCCCAGAGCGACCAACCTGCAGCAGATCCTCAGGAGGAGGGTGTTGAGGGGGGATAACTTATCTAGAACCTTGAGGGTATCGCTCGAGGGATCTCGGATTATGCTTGGCTAGCGGATGTCCCGTTAGCGTACCAGAGACACACGGTGGGGGTGTCCAGTCGCATTCACCGACTCTTGAGACACCTAGTGCGGGCAGTGACATGCTACCATGAGCACCATAGGGATTAGATATCTAGGCTTTACTTTCACGCGTATGTTTTGAGAGACATGTTGTCTCTGGATGTATTAAGACAAACACATATTATTTTTTGATGATGCAAGCTGTGTAAACATTTGGACACACACACACACACACACACACACACACACATATATATATATATATATATACATATTCTTGTGGTTTATTGTGTTTTATGCTTCTTATGCTATTTTAAATTACATGTTATCCAAATGTCTTTCCAATACATAATTGGCTAATGCATCGGTTAATGTATTAAATCGTCTTGGGATAAGTTGATATGTAATGAAATCAAAATCCCTTTCTAACAACTTAACACGTAGATATAACCTTAAAATCCGATGGTATCTGACGGAATATCGCCCATTGAGCTGGTGGACGACAAGCTGAGAGTCCAAGTTCACAACCAATGTTCGAATACCGAGATTAATAGCCTCAGCTAGTAACTCAATCACAGTACTATACTCAGCAAACTTGTTCGTGGTACAACCTAGACAAACCCCTTGAAGGTCTATTAGCTCACCATGAGGATCGTAGATCACCCATGCCACAGAGGACAAGTTGTGTGTAATACGAGAGGCACCATTAGCGAAACCAATGTAAGGTGAACTAGACATTTGTCCAAGAAGCAAAAGGACACAATAAGCAACAATCACGCCGACACACCATGTTGTGTAGGTAAATCCCCTCTACGGATAGAGGCGATCCCACTAGCCTAAATGAGGTCTAGCAACAATAAAACAACGCTAACACGTAGGTTCCTAATTGCAAACTAAAGACCGATGATGAGGGCCTACCTCGAATCCAACGCTAGTATTTGTAGAAGAGTCGTCGCTCCCGTTCTTTCGCTCCGGCTGGTCACAATCCCCACGATCCTCGTGAACGGACACCTGCACATGCAAAGAACAACACAAATACAAGCATAAAATCCAAGAGATATAACTATATATCAGTAAAAAAGGAGATAACTCAAACATCATTGTAAAGACAATAAGAGTGGAACCATAATGATAGTCGTCTATTATTATTGATAACAAAGAAGAATACAACCAAGTTCTGACGTCAAATCCTCCTTTGGCTGGGTGATCAGCAACACATGCCTTGCAAAGCTTGTTGGGGATGGGGAACAAGCCTCTCTCTCCTTGGTCACTTGGACAAGAATCTCCTCACTTTGGATTTAGCCTTATGGGGATGAAGAAGGCTTCTTGTAGCATGAGCTTAGCAATTCTCAGACTTTGGGACTTAGAATTTGGAATTTGGAGAGTAGAATTACTAACTAGCTTGTCAAAGGCAAAAGGACGAGCTTATATAGAGAAAGGAGAAGGAGTTAGGATCATCCACAAGATTCATTGGATTGGCCTTATCATTAAGAAGATTTCATGAGAGATGGAGAACTACTTCCCTTCTATGGAGATTCGAAGCCCAATTGAACTAACTCAAGCTGGAATCAGTTCATGAATAGGTTAGGAAGAACCTTCGTAAGTTTGTTTGTTAAAAACTTTACCCAACTGGGCTGGCGCGAGTGCGACTCTGAGACTGAGCGCCAGCTGGCGCGCCCTCTTTGGAGGATTTCCCCTATTGGTGCGAGTGATACACAGTGGGACCGCGCCAATGGAAAAAGGGCTATTTTTATGGGTATTTTGCAAAAGGTGTCTTCAGGGCATATGAAGTACATACTCAAGGGGATACAATGCAAGTGTTTTCAGGTTATGTCACTTCTCAC
>APFE030561460.1:0-12359 GCA_000404065.3 Pinus taeda | reverse complement strand
TTTTATATATGATATATATCTATAGAATGAGTACCATACACTATATTATAAAACGACATAGTTTGATTCTATAATATTGGTGAATATTATATAATTAATATTCACCTAAACAGCATTAGCATTTTTGACATGTGCACGATATCGAGACGTATATACCGAATAGCGTGAAGGGCGCGCATGCAAGATGTGTTTGTATTACATAACATCCTAGAAAACTAATACACCAATTGCCATATAGTTTCCAAGGATATAAAAGTAATGAATGAGCACGTTACTCACATTTCATGGGATGTATTATGCACCCTACCATAAGTCGATAAACATAACATTAAATTAATTGGAAAGCTGGATCACATAGTAAACATTTAATATAATATAACAAGTTAGATTATACCATAATCGCTTCAAAACATTTATACTCTTCAGTCAAATCAATGCAATTAAAATTTATTAATAATAAGGAAAAACATTTTATAGTCATTGTTTTTTAAAATTATTTTGTTAAAATATTTATTAATAAAACTATTTTCATTTTATAAGAATCTCACAGGGTTTTGTATTGTATGATGAATAATGAATTGCATTATTAAATCACTTATACAATTATGATTTCAAATGAGTTTCACCCTATATTATAAATATATTTATATTTATAATAATAAATCAAAAATATTTTTATAAATATTATTATATTAGATAATTAATATATTTATATAAAAATATATTCAAAATTTTTTTTTAATTTACATTTTTAATATGATTAAAATGATTTATCATATTTTTAAAAACATATACAATAATAATAATATTATTTTACAAATTAATAGGGAAAGATGAGAGGAGTGTGACTGTCTTATAATTTGAATTAGCATTACTACAATATTATATTATGTCAAAAAATGATTCTAAAAACGGGTATTCATCATAAAACACGAGTTTTATAAGAAAATATAAGTGTGATTTAGATGTGTTCATTATGATAAAATTAATGATAAATATTGAAGGATTTATCCATCCCCTTTTATGGACATAACCTCAATGTTCTCATTGGTTGGTTGATTGATTATAGTTAGCATTCTCTTGAGTTTATTAGTGACGAAAAGGACGAACAATGGCATGTTCCGCAAACCAACCTTCCTCACACCTAATGATTTGTTGCTGACATAGCTTCCTCCTCTTCTTTTTTCTTTAATTCTTGCATTTGGTTGTGGCTAGAGTAAGTATCTGTTCGAAGGGGGCTCTTGTAGGTGAAGGTTTCAGTTTAATTGGAGAAGGACACAAGGTGGATGGGGACAAGTATGACCTCCCCTATTTGATATTGCTCTCATTTGGTGTCCCTTTTCAATTGGCGTCTACTTTGAAGAGGTTTTTAATTAGCATAATCCATATGGATCATTTTGATAGCTAAGTTAAAGGTACGATAAAATGGAATCAAAGTGTGAGGGATGGTAGGGATTCCTCCTTGACTCACCACACTCATTTATTGAGGGTTGTTGGTGAGGCATGGGAGGATGAGAAAAACAACTATAATCAATGATTGGAAGTGGAAACAAGAAATTGAATAGAGGTGGGGAGATGCGGGAGAGAAGGGTGAGACTTTCTGAGGTCTAGATTATTAAGGAGGTTTAAGGATTGGTGTTTGAATCGATTCATTCTCACACAAGCAAGACTAATTTATTTTAAATTGAAGAAAAATATTGGATGTAGGTAAAGATATGCATTGCCCAAGCCTTGTAGCAAAACAAGGTATATTAGGGTGGCATTATACACACCATAATAATATTTGATAGAAACTTTGAATCCATGTGCAAGGGGGAATTTGGAGGTGAAATCTCACTCACCTAGGTAATTGGGGGAGTAATCACTCAGAAGTGGGAGGGAGGGTCCCATGGTACCCATCCCAACCCAGGCTCTCATAAGAGTAGGGCCTAGCCATCAACCTTATGTCAACAAAAAGAAGGTTTCCATGAGCTTCAAAGATATGTATATTAAGGAATAGCTACCACCCCACTCCTTTTCATCCTTAGGAAGGGTACATGTTTGCATAAATAGTTATAAGTAGTTGTTTGTTAAATAATTTCCTGCAACAATGTGTTTTGATATAATATTAAAATGGCTGGAATGGTTTCTTTTGACATAATCACCCAATAATATATATATGAAAATAAAAATACAAATTTATACAATAAAATTATAGATTTCATTGAAATTCTTGTTTTTGGTAGGTAGCACCCACAAGGGATTGAACCATGATTTACACAGGAGTGCCAACAGTGCACCAATCACCATCATCCAAACCCTTATGGATAATTGAATTCTCTTTATCATCCCGTCTATATATTTATATAAATATTTTCATTTTAAACTATTTAAACATCAAAACATATAACCAATTCAAATAATTAAAACTATAGACAAAAAATTCAATTTACAAAAATATATTTGCATACTCTTCTCTAGATTTGATAAATATATTAAAATTAAATTAAATTTAATATTAAACTTAATGATAATATATTTATATTGAATTAATCAAAGCTATATCTTATATATATATATATATATATTATATATATATTATATATATATATAAACAGACCCTTAACTAAATGGTCCACTAAATCCTTAAATAAAATTATATTAACTGTCACATTCAACTTCAAAACTTGAACTGCTGTGGAGGAGGAGATCTTCCCACTAATAAACGTGTGTAATATTTTTTTAATTAGAAAATCCAAAATATTGACTTTATATAAAATATGTATTAATTCTTACATTAAAAAAGTTATTAATTTGGCTCACATTTAAGATTATTTAGTATTCAATTGATATTATATCGCATTTAAGTAGTAAGAGTATTTATTGTATTTGGAACCAAATTTTCCACTTTATTCATAAATTAGAAAATATAATTTTAAATAAATAATAAAATTATAGTTTTATATATAATAAAGAAAAGTAATTGAAAATTCTCTAAACAATATTATGGATCACAGAAGTCTAAATTCCTTAAAATAAAAATTAGTTTATTAGATTTTAAAAATTTATTTTTGGTTTCAAAAATTTATTCAAAACTATATATTAATTTTGATACTCATTAAAGTGATTTACGTATAAGATTTGATAAACATAATGTTAATTTTTTTAACCCAAACACTTCACAATTAATTCAAATTTTTATCAGGGTTTGGGTTCTTAGCATTAGAATATATATATTTTTTAACCAAATCAAATCATTAATAATAATTAGAAATTACTTGGTTTTTCTTTATGGGATAATGGTTTATTAAAGGAAATATATACAATAAATATGGATCTGATCAACTCTGGGATTTGTCTAATCTAGTTCCCCTTGTCGCACCGTTCCATATAGCACACTTGAACAAATGTCTCCACTAAATCTTTTTCTCACTGTGTGGTATGTCTTTCTCTTCTCTTTTGCTTTGCTTTTATAACTTCTCATTGAGCTAAATCCTTAATTCTAATCTCTAAAGTGATTAACTATGAATGTTAGGTCTCACCTCACTTGAGATTGATGTTTGAGGTTAAAACTTAATTACTAAAATGAGTACTTCTACTTTTCCTTCGTTTCTTTAGGTCAATATCAAACATAATAAATTATGCGTCTTTCCTAAGTTAAACTTAGGCTAAATTACAAGAAAACATACTCAATACTTGTGAAAGTATCCTAAAGATACTTTTGGTGAATTATTGAATGCCCATACAGTCAGGTCAATTTAGAAGTACTTGCTCAAGTTACAAACATCAACACTCCCTCTTAACGAAGGAGGTTCTTCGACCACCTAGAATTGGTTCAACCTCTAATCTTGAAAAAATGTCCCATGCCCCAATTGATAGCATGGTTTCTCCCTTTGAACTAAAATCGTTCCCTACCATGCGTTTGGAATATTCTTCAATGCCCTACTTCCTCTAGAATTATTCGTAGAGGGTTCCTTTTTCCTAAACATCGTGTAAAGTCATATTATACCATGAGAGATCCTTGATAGACATGGAACGATCTATTGACTAGTCCCTTCTACCTAAATTTACAAGCTAACGCCCTCTATTCTACTCAATCTTTGGATTTTTATACTCCTCATTTTCTCTCACTATTATGTTGTTTTCTATTGCTTAAATAAACTAGCCCTTTAGCCTATATAACTTTCCTACCCTAACTCTAATGGCATGATCATCTTCAGAGCTTGATCTAATGGATTTAACCAATTCATTTATGTGTTGGAAAAATATAGTAACCCCTTCTTCTCTATCATAAAGAATAAAAGTAAATGTCTCCTAAGTTCTACCACCCATAAAACATGCTTCACTTTCAACATGCCTCATGAATCAAGCTATAATATCAATTTCCCAACTCCCTTCATTGCATGTTTTTTATAAAAAACAAATTCCACATGCATCTCTGAGTCTTAATCTATCACAATGTCAAACAACTCTTGTTCTCCTATTACATGATACATGGCTCAGCTATCCAATAGTGACATAGCGACTAGTATGGTGCTAAACGAAGTCTAAGAAATAAGTAAGTGTGAAATTTGTCTCAAGCTTCTTGACAAAATCTCCCACCCAAGCATCTATTGATGTAACTACCATTAACTACGTACCATTTCCACCCTTCTTCTTCTTTGGAAAATATGAAACATGACATCCTTGCTTATGACATGCAAAAAACGCGACCTTAGTGAAGTCCTTCTTCTTCATCTTCTACAGTAAGGTAACTCCTTAGTCACACTCGGAAATTTTCTATTTATCTTTAATATCTTTCTAATGAAAGTCATTTCATCGCCACATTTTTGCTTTCTATACTTGGCCCTTGACTACTCCCTCATCTCTTTTAGGATGTAGACATCCCACAACCTATCAAATGAGTGATGTTTCTCCCGAGCATAGATTTCTTTGGAAAAAATATCACATGTCTCTAGAAAGCCACTCAGCACCATGTTCAATAACTCTAGTTCATCCACATCTTTTTCCATTGCCACAATTTGATCATGAATATGAGTAATATTCAATAGGTAATTTGTCACCAAGTTAGATCTAGTCATTTGCATATATCATAGATGGTCCCTCAACACCATTTTCATGTTAATGGTCTTACTCTCGTATAGGCACACCAAAGAATTAAACAATTCCTTGGTTGACCTCTTCTCAGATAAGTACCTTTTTCCAAGAGTACCTTTCGTGCCTTCATCTCTACCTTTTCTAGATTATTCTTCTCATTGGAATTTGTCGGCTTAGGTATCACCTTTGCAAAAATATCCTATAAATAATTTTTGTTAGAGAATCAAGGTGACCCTATCATTCCAAGGTAGGAAATTTGACGCTCCATCCAAATTTTCTTTCAAACCAAAGAGCCATTGTATTTATATTCACCAAATATTTCCAACAATATATGTTAAGTCCCATCAAGCACGCTTAAATGAAGAAAATATTCCTAGTCTCGTAAGCACTCAACTAAGCTTAATATGTAAAGTCTAGTCAAATCCCAATTGAATGCTAACAAACACCCATGAAATTCACTAGTCGGCTTTCAATCTCCTAGTTTACTTGAGAAATAAATTGCCACTTCTATGGTTGTTGGATGATGCACTCGTTGCAACAAACACTAATGCATGTCATTATCTTATCATGGCTACACCTCATTATTACTAGCCTAACTACTTGTTAACCTATGCTCCTAGGCATCCTTCAACAACCATGCCCAATGGACAAAAAAATCACATTGTAGCTATCCCTATTGCCAAATTATGTAATTCTAAAAAAAATAGGTATTATTATTTCACCCTGCAACAACGACGACCAACTCACCTCTCTCTACTCCAGTTTCCTACACCAACTACTTTTTTTCACACTATCCCTCACATGCTAAATTTTTTTGTTTACCCTATTCTCAATGTACATGAAATCTGCCTTCCAATGTTCGTTCATGTACGCCATTTTTATCTACGTCAAGTCCCTACAATGTCATTTTCTTGGCCCCTATTTTTTTTACTCTGCTCTGTTTGACCTATGACCAATTCCAATCCCCACATGTCAACATTTGACCTTTGACCAGTTACTGACCTAACTAATTTTACTAGCTCGCAAACTATCTTTAGTTTCTACTATCAGAGTCTCACATTAATGATAAAAAACAAATAATACTAATTTATAGGAGTACATTTAGTTAAGTAGATCAAATGAATTCCCAAATAATAGGAACTAAATCCTAAATTAAAACATAATTGAAACAATACAACAACTTCCTCCATTATTTCCAAGCCCCCCTCTTAATAGAGAAAGGATTAATCTCCACACCTAATATCTCCCTAAACAATTCAAATTCCATCTTCTTAAGCGGCTTTGTGAAAATATCAGCAACATTTGCACAAGTATTACAATATTCAAGAACAATGTTCTTAGACTATATCTTCTCTCTAACAAAATGAAACTGGGCATCAACACTCTTTGTTATATCACGATAGATTGGATTATTTTCCAACTTAATCAAGCTCTAGTTGTAACATTTGATAATGGTTCCCTTGTTTTACTCTTCTCTAATGTCTTTGAAGAATTGTCCTCAACCAAGCAACTTCACATGTTTTTGTGCATAAAACTTTATACTCTACCTCAGTAGATGACAGATTATATAATTGGTTTCTTCTCATTGCTCATTGAAACAATCCTAGATCCAATGCTAAAATCATAACTTGTAGTAGATCCTCTATCATCCAGATTAACAACCCAATCTAAATTTGAGTAACCTGTTAGCTCAATATCAAATGAATTAGAATACTTAAGATCAATATCAATTGTTCCTTTAAGATATATGAGTACATATTTCATTTCTCTTGAATGACTTTCTAGAGGTCTAGCAAAAAGCTAACGTAACACACTAACATAATATGCTATGTGAGGTCTATTTTTTATAAGATAATTCAAGATTCCAACCAATTGCCTATACAATGCACCATCAACCTCCTTTGAGCCATCATCAAATTTTCACATTCTCTTGCATTGGAACAAAAAATTCTCTACACTGATACACCTTAAATGTGCTTTTGATCATTGATGTGAGGAAACTAATTTTAGCACCTCTGGGTGGGCTTTGACTACATGCGATGTCCATATCACTGGATTCTTCCTCAGTCTTTTGTTGCTCACTATTTTCTTCTTCTAGTTTATTGTCTTCAACTTCAGGAAGTATGTTCCACTTTTCATAACTATTGTGTTGTTTCCTTCATTTTATTGTTCATGGAAAATTACATCTCTAATCGAAAATACCTTTTGTGTCGATGGATAAAACATTTTATATGCCTTAAATTATGAACAATATCCTAAAAAAATACATTTTGTACCTTTAGCATCAAGTTTCTTTATGTTCTACTTCAGAATATCTGCAAATGACTTACACCAAAATACCCTCAAATGATCAACTATTGGTTTAAAACCATGCAAGGCTTCGAATGGGGCCTTGAGATAAAGATACCTTGTTGGACTTTCGTTCTTTAAATAAATAATAGTACTAATGGTCTCTCACCAAAAATAATCTGAGATGTTCTTACCTTTGATCATACTCCTTGCAGACTCCACCAATGTTTCGTTTTTCCTTTTTGCAAAATTGTTCTTTTATGGAGTGTAGGGTACTCTAAATTCCTACACTATTCCCTGATCCTTGTAGTTATTGACAAAGTTCCCCGACCTGTATTCTCTCCCTTGATCTGAACGAAGGATATTTATGAACTTCCTGTTTTCTTCTCTACCATGTTTTTGAATTCTTTAAAATACTCAAAGACATCACTCTTTTTCCTAAGGAAGTAGACACTTGTGTACCTTGTGCAATTGTCAATAAAAAATACAAAATAATAAGCACCTCCTAGGGATATGGTCTGCATAGGTCCACAAACATCAGAATGCAGAAGTTCTAATACATATCTTCTTCTCCTATCAGAATTAAAGTGGAATTCAGCTCTATGATTTTTTCCTACTGCACAACCTTCACAAGCAACATACTCATTCTTTAACATAGGGAGTCCTTCAACCCTAATTTGTTTCTACAACAACGAAAAATCATGATAATTAATATGGCCATAACTATGGTACCAAAGACTTTCTTTCGAAATTTTTGTAGAAGTCAGTGCTTGATGAATTTTGTTGGTGACATGAAGATTGTACAAGCATCCAACACCGACTCTTGAAGCCAATCTACTGATCTAGGAAGTCCTTTACTATGAAATGTGTTTTGAATAATTCAACCTTCAGATTTTGATATGTGATGTTCGGCACAAAGATCATATTTTTCTTTATCCCAGGCATATACATAACATTATGAATACACCCGAAACTTCCATTTGGTAACATCATTGGACTATATCCATATCCCATGATCTGATGTGCACGATCATCTCCAATGTAGGCTTTTTTGTCATTGCTTATTTCTTTGAAGTTTTCATACCAATCCTTATTGCATGTCATGTGAATTGAAGCTCTAGAGACCACAAACCAAACATTCACGTCATCCATTTCAGTAGATAATGCAAGATTAGACATAAATAACTCAAGATTTCTAAGATCACAATTCAGGCCTTCTCTTGCAAAATGTCCTTAATGCCTTCTCTTCTTATTATGCCTAGATTCATCACTTTTATTCTTAGAGAAGTCTCTGCCAAGATTCCGACTTCTACCACAATAAAAACATTTTATTTCATTTATGAAAGATGACATACCTTAATTTGGCCTTTTCTGAGATATACTTCCACCTTTACCTCCTCCTCCTTATTTCCCTTTGAAGAAATTATTTTCACCAACGATTCTAAATTTGGATTCTGAGGCTTTAAATTTTTTTCTCCCTTCTTCCTGCATCAATATACCTATCAATTCCTTAAAAGTAGGAGCTTTCTCCCTTGCTAGAAGACCTGTTATAAACATTTGATAGTCCTTTGACATTCCATTTAAAGTGATTGACACAAGATCATTACTAGGTATTAATTCTCCTATGTCTCCCAAATTATCTTTCAAATTTTTTAATTCCTGAAGCAAAATCACTAACAGATTAATTTTGTTCCATTTTAATATACATGAACTTAATTTTTTTGGAAGAGAGCTTGATTTATATTCTTAGTCTCGTACATATCCTTAAGTGTAGTCTAGGTTTCACTAGGAGTTTTACAATAATGAATGTAAGGGTTATATTATCTTTAATATACATCCTTAATAATACCTTGATTTTTTCTCTCGCTTCTCGTGCTCTTGAATTGATGCAATTGTCGTGCCTGTAATGGGTTTTTCTTCTTATCCCTTTGTGATTCTCCAAATGCCATAGCCTTCCAGCAATGTTTGTAGCATGAATTTCCAGTTAACATAGTTTGTGCCATCTGATTTATTCACCCCATTCAAGTATGTCTCAATAAGTGGATTACTTATTTTTCCAAAAAATACCAATCGCAATAGTGCACAACTTATTACTCCATACTTCATGATAACCTCTAGTAGCTCCACGAATCCTTGATCAACAGATCCACAACTCCAACAAAGGTCAGGCTAGGGCTCCATGCTTGGCTAAAATTAAATCTAGAGAAAGGCTCAACAATCCACAGACTCTTACCACAAACATAGTGCACAGAATATTTTTTTTTATAATTTTTTGGGATCTCCATACTTTTCCTTAATAAAAGTTGCACAAATTTTCTCACTTTTCCTTCATAAAGGATACATAATCTGTAAAATTTTCCTTGATAGAGAATGCCCAAATCTACTCACTTTTTCTTCATATAACTACAGAATCTACCAAACCTGTGCATTGTACAACTAAATGAGGGTGCAAAGGTTGGATCTGACCTTTATTTTCCTAATAAATCCCAATTCAAATCACATCCATTGGTCCACACCAATATCCACTCCGTGTAGGACAATGACTTGCTCAAACAAACAATTCATCCTTGCAATGCGATCACACAGCTCCACACATATATATGGAAAATATTCACTCTGTTATCATATATTCACACCTGCACTCACTAACAAAGGGGGCTCCATGCTCACTAGTCCCTCTCAGCCACAGAGCTTCACCATGTCAATTTAAGCGACAAGGGCTCATCCCACCAGTCTTAGCTGCATGGGGTCAAGTCAACCCTCACACTCCCGTACCAACTCAGAATTAGGAAGACAAAACGAATTGAATGTGATTATGTAGTCCTCAAGCAAGGAGACCCTCGTGCTACCATAATGTTGTCTCACATTAATGATAAAAATCAAATAATACAAATATATAGGAGTACATTTACTTAGTGAGTTAAAAAGGATTCTTGAATAATAGGAACTAAATGTTAAATAAAAATGTAATCAAAACAATACAACAACTTTCTCCATTATTTTTAAGAGACCCCTCTCTAAGCCCCCCGCCCCTTCACACATAGATATATTAATTTTTTGAATGCATAAATAAATATAGTGCATTGAAAATCCCCACTTATTATGCAGACTACACAACTTAAATGTGTAATTTTAACAAATATTTGTTGTATTCCAAATAAAATTGACTAAAACATATACCTAAACAAAGGCCACACACACACACACATATCAAACCATGTGTCTATTTTGGAATAACACTTAAATAATTTCAATTTAATTATGAATAATTATTAGGTGGATGGTAGGTATTTAATCTCTATGGAATATTATATAATATTCATAGTAATATACGAGATGAGATGTAGCATGAAGTAAGTGTTTTTATACATATCATGGATTGATGCATATGGATGTTTACCAAACATTTAATTTATTCCACATGGATATCCAAAGAGAATATTTAAGTTTTGTGTTGAGATATTTTTAAAATTATAAGAGGTATACATCTTCCTTCTTTTTTACTTGTAATTATATTTTTTTTCAAAAACATATATTTTATATTCTGAGAATAGAAATATGAAAGTACAATCACTTGATTTCTTATAAAACATTTTATCTTAGAAACCAAAATATGCTTCAGTTATACATAAAGAAGAAAGACAAACTTGTCACTCGAAAAGAAATATTAAAGATATTAAAGGAAATGACTGATAACAAAACACACCATTGCTGAATTATGAACATGTACAAATGCTAACATAAAAAATTAAAGATTTTGTGTAATATTGAAGGATTTGAAGATAATCAAATTATTTTTGTGGCTATTGGATCTTCCTTTCCCATGATTTTTAATGAACAATTCTAGGATCCGCCTTTCCATTGAACCAATCCATTATTATTTTGAAAACACCAATCCATTTAGAAACCTTCACCTACTTCTACAAAGGTAACCACAATGCCCAACTTACGTTTTAGAACCACATTGTGAGGGAATAGAATGACAATACCAACCCCACAATTTTCCCTTTCACATGCACCATTCCAAAAACCCCATACATTTCCTTTAGAGTGTACTAGCTTAATTTCATTATAATTCATGTCTTCTTTGATTTCAAGAGTTTGACTTATTTCAGAGGAAAGAAAAAAAAACACTACTATAAAATTATGTGCAACTGTTGTTGAGCATACAACATCATTATGAAAGATGCTCCACATCACAAACACTAGGAGAAAATTAAATAGGACAATCTAAATATATAAACCCAAAGCCACATACTATCTTCAACAAAGTTCCCAAAACACCAGTTTTTTTTTTTTGGATTGTTGCAAATAGTCTTCACAAAAAGGGAAAAAACATAAAGTTAAAAGCAAGCATTTTAACTTTTAATTACTCTTTTTAAAATCGATATAAAATTATGTTACTTCATATCTATATATTTCATGGCAAGGAGTGCGAGTGATTTTTTATTTTTTATTTTTATTTATTTATTATTTTTAATGTTGATAGTATTGAAATTAATAAATATGTGGATTCCAATTTTATTTCTTAATTATAGACAACATTGTTTTTATCTAGTAAATATTTTATTTTTATTTTCAAAAATCTAATTTTAACATAGGATGGGAACACCTAGTCAAGAATAGACCATCAACATATAAAACCAAAATCAAAGACATACCTTCGACTACTTTGAAGTAGATGTTCAGATCGACACATCTTCTTCGTTGTACTAGGTAAATGTCAATGCGAATGCGAACAACTAGTCTATCCCTTTACCCATTTACCCTCTCCTAGTAAAAAATTGTTGTAGTGCCTTAATACTGAACCACTTCTCTAATATGAAGGTTATATCTGGAAATAAATGCTATGAATGTGTTATACTTCACCACGTTATGAGTTAATGTGGATATTGACGTCTATATCTAGCTTATGCTTTTTGCAATGGGATGATGTTGGGAAATGGTGTTAGGGCTTTTCCTATGAGGAAAATGACCCAATCATGGATCACACC
>APFE030561451.1:0-18238 GCA_000404065.3 Pinus taeda | reverse complement strand
CCAGGTGAAGGATCTTTTTCTGAGTGCAAAGGCTTACTGACACCTAGTCATGAAAAATGCTCTATTATTCTTGATTCTTCATTTGGGGAATCCGAAGTTTGTCATTCAAATATAGGAGTTAAGTGAAAACATGGACGACTCAACTGGTAATTCAATCTCATGCACAAATCCAGAGCTAAGAAATGTTAAGGGAAAAAATTTGGCATCCAGAAAACCGGATATATAATCAGTCCAGATGCCATGTTTGACGTACAGGTTAAACGTATCCATGAGTACAAGCGTCAACTCTTAAATATTTTTCAGAGCCATTTTCATCTACGTCTAAGCACAAAGAAGAAAGTGAAGCAACAGTCACCTCAAATGTTGGAAAAAGTGCTGCAACAGAGCAGGCTTGTGAAAAATGGGGGCTCAGAGGAAATTAAGCTTATGCAAATGGAGACTTTCCTAAGGCAGAGGATTGTTATTCACGAGGGGCAAGTGTTGTATCTCCTAATGAAACATCAGAGAGTTGTATCCGGGCATCAATGCTGTGCTATAGCAATCATGCAGCCACTCGCATGGCTGTTGGCAGAATGAGAGAAGCACTTGCAGATTGTAAACGGGCGATGGCCATTGATCCAAACTTTCTAAGAGTTCAAATTAGAGCTGCCAGTTGTCATCTTTCGCTTGGAGAGACTGAAGAAGCAGTTGCACTGTTCAAAGGGTGCTTACGTTCAGTAAAAGATATCACAGAGTTGAAAATAGCAGGGGAAGCTTCTGAGGGTGTGAGAAAGGCACAGGAAGTGTCAGAATATAGAGATCAGGCAGCAGAGCTTCTAGGTGCAAGAAATCCTGGAGATGCAACAAATGCATTGCGTATAGTGAATGAAGCTTTGTTAATCAGCCCAAATTCTGAGCGGTTACTTGAATTGAAAGCTTTAGCACTTCTTTGGGAGTTGTATATCGATACAAGAAGATGAAGGAAATGACTCCAGAGGAAAGTGAGAGAGCTCTCGTCAATGCTCATGTTGATAACAAGAAAGTTGTGCTTGGTGCGCTTACATATGGGAAATACGGCCAGTTTTAGTTGGATATTATGTTTTCTAAAAAACCGTTCAAGCTTTCACACAGTTGCACCACAGGAAGCATCTTCTTCATTGGTTATACCACAGTTGTAGAAGAAACAGATGGTGGAATGGGAGGATATGATGACTCAGACTCTGATTCTGATGATGATCGACAAGCTCAGGCTCTGATGCATCGTGTGAAGGAAAATGGCCATTTTTGCATCGTTTCAGTCCAGATTAGCTCCAGACAGCAGGATTTCGGCCTCAGCATCCTACCAGTACGCAGTCCTCCTTTACTATACAGTTTTGATTCATTGATAAATATTTCGAGCAGCCAAAGTGCCGAAACCTCCAGAAGCCTGCAGAAAGTGCCACAGTAGCTATTTTTGCCATAAAGAGATTAAAAAGGTGATTGAAAAGTTCAAAGAACTTTATCAAAGTCAAAGAGGCGGCTCTAAACCTTTAAAACTCACCAGAACATAGTTAAAGCTATTAAAGAATATATCACATTTTAAAGGATTCATTGCCCTGTTATTAAAAATACAGAGTATCGAGCCACATTTGAGGGCGGTGCTGCAGGCCAAATACGCAGTAATGAATATGAGGCCAGCGCATGGCTCAAATGACACTGTTTAATCCATTTTTGAGACTGCTGCCTCATGCGCAGCCTTAGATATTTACTCCAAGATGCCAGCTGCCCCAGCTCAGCTCATATAGTCTTTCATACATTTATTTTTAGTACAATTTAGCAGCAAACACTGATTTACTTTAGATCTGTTTGGATCGGTTTGATAGATATTTTGAGATATTTTCCTTAAGATCTTATCCACAGATCTAAGTCTGTAAATATTTTCTATAAAAACCACCCTATGGACTGTTCAAAGGGTGAGAGGTGTTTATCGATTAATCTCATTTGAGGCTTGCTGTGTACGCTCCAAGAAATTTAATAAACAGAGCTTGCTGGAACATGTGTTTGGACTGTTTAAACGTGGATTCGTTGGCTGAAGATTGAGATTACAGAATTCCCGTGCTTCTTCATGGACTAATAAGTTTTCCTTATCTCTTTCTACAGTTGCTATGTTTGCTATATCATATCTGTGTCATGATCTAAACTTGCAGGGAAAAAGAATAGTTCAGATGTCACTTAGCTGTGTTCTGCCCTCAATCCCTGCTTTTTCTCAATGTTTTCTTTCTAAACTAGCCTATAATATGAATTCCTCTTACGCTCATATTTGCACTAGTTTCCTCAGTATATGAGTATTGTTGTAGGAATTCTTAATTGCTCCTATAGGATATTCATTCACGTTCCCTCTGTTAGCACGAATGAAAATTACTTAGCTGTCTTTCATTCCTTGCATCCGTTTCATCCTCATTCAGACCTTATATTATTCCTTGTGCAGCCATCCTGCTCTGTAGTCTCTTCTTTGCCAAAGAAAACACATTCTTCAGTCCACCTCCTTGACTCCATGCCCAATGTTCTAAACCTTTTGCGCTTTGCATGCCAAACCCTGCCTGAATTGATCATTCATCCCGCCAAACTCAAACAAAAAACCATGTGCATAATAACTAGCCTGAAATCATTTCCTAAAACAAAGCTAAATTGCGAAGAGAGAGCCCTCTCTGACTGCTGGTAGGCTAGGACCAGCAGTCCAAAGCTTGGTCTGTGGTTACCTCGGCCGTATCCCTGAAGGAGCCAAGGGACAACCTGAGTGTTAAACAGGCCTAATGGTTAAGAGCATGTGTTTCCTCTTAAGAAGTCACAGGTTCAAAACAAGAGGGGGGTAAAGTAT
The DNA here is from genome assembly GCA_000404065.3 of Pinus taeda. Taxonomy (NCBI): domain Eukaryota; kingdom Viridiplantae; phylum Streptophyta; class Pinopsida; order Pinales; family Pinaceae; genus Pinus; species Pinus taeda. The sequence goes on along the minus strand of APFE030561451.1, from coordinate 15,402 downwards.
GTATGCCTTCGTAGACATTCAATCAAATCACTACACATAGATCTGGCTTGGCTGTGACCTTAAAATGGATAATAAACAAAATATTTGTACATCTTTGTTTTCTTTTTATTTATAAATTGTTATTTTAATCATAGAAAAGCTATCTCAATAAAATAAATTGGTTTATTAATGATATTTTATTTTTCTTCTTTCCATTTATAGATTGGTATTTGATTGGTATTTTAATTATAAAAGCGCTGTGTCAATAAAATAAATTAGTTTATTAATGATATTATCTTTGTTTTCTTTTTATTTATAGATTGGTATTTTAATTATAAAAAGAGCTATGTCAATAAAATAAATTGGTTTATTAATGATATTATCTTTGCCAGATGTATTTTTTGATATTAGATCTTAAAAATTACTGAACTATATTTTTTTAGAAAAATAAAATTAATTATTTATAAAAATGATTTAATAAAAAATGGGGCCGGCGGGAACATCCTTATCTTTAGTTATTGGTCTTTAGTTATTGGTGAAAGACAGGATTTGCTAGCCGATTCACCAACTATTTGGCCCGTGGAAAATAGCTCTCATGCTTTAGGTCAAGTACGAGCAAATTCTAGTGATTTTATTGGATGTCCGACCTGCCCCGCCTATTGGATGTCGGATTGCTTTAGCTACAGATTGATAGTTATGACATTGATTAGTACCCCACTTTGCCATTTTTTCAAAAAAATTTGAGAACCCCACTTCCATTTATTGTGCATAATAGTGTTCAGCTTAACCATAAAAGAAAACAGTGGAGACCGAAAAATCTTCCGAACGTTCATTATTTCTGAAAAGAAAGAAAATGAGAAACTGGGAAATAGAAATTGGAAAAAGAAAAGAAAAACTAAATTTGTTGATTGATTTGATGTTGGGAAAAAGAAAGGGAAAAGGAGAAGAGTCGAGAGTTAATTGAGTGCGGAAATTTGAAATTTAGTGCCATCCATGTGCCACCCTTTTGAAAACCTAGAAACCTAGATTAGTTGACCATGCAATGGACTCATGGTCTCATGTGAGAGTTTTTAAACGTGCCGCGCATTCTTTTCACCAACAGTACTTTGTTTTCATTATTACCAATCTTAGTTAAATATACAAAGCAACAATACTTGCTTAAATATAATTAAAAGTTTTTAATGAAGTTGACGTATTAACTTTTGGGTTAATTGGTTTGGCGCTGCAGTACAGGGCGTAGTTTCCCGGGAAATAGTTGGTGAACCAGAGCTGACTTACTCTAATGGATTAGTGGGATCACATTTAGCTTATTGTCCGTGGCAACCATGGTTGAAATTTGATTTTTTTTAATCCGTCAAATATTTTTTTTTGACGTTTTGATTTTATGTTTGTGTTTAAAATTTTGCCTTCTAACTATAATATTTTAATAATAAATAAAATAAGTTTTTTAATTAAAAAATTATTTTTCAATAAATGAGTCATGTTAAAAAATTTCACATATTTATCATAAGAAAAAGCAACATGATCATAATACATAAATGACGTGTTGAACAGTAAAGTGAGTTATAATCATTTTTTTATGGGATCCATAATTACCAAACCATTGAGATTTCACTCATGAGTTTTTCTCCAAAACATAAGATATAAAAATTATGGATAACTCTAGAAATCTATTCCACTCACATTGGGTTTGCTTTTATTACAATCAATCTACTCCTATTTCAATATTATCAATTTTGGTTTTTATTAGACCATTTAAATGTTGTAATTTTAGTGAAGAAAAATGGATTTTTCCCACCAATGTGAACATAAAAGTTTCCTAAGAAGAAATTTCCATCTCAAGGATTGTAGAGTTGACTGGAGGTTATCCTCTAGGCTCCTTGTCCTCTCCACCATTAGAATCACATGAAATCGAGTAAAACCAACACAGCCTATTAAAAGTATTTTAATATTTCATAAAATTTTCATCTATGTGTGTTGGGGAGTAACATATCCTAAGGAAAGGAAATCTTTAAGTCAGAGAAAGAATCAATATAGTAAAAACAATTACTACATAAGACATGCATAACCAACTAAGCTATAATCCACCTTATTTATTTTCCTTCTCATTAGGGAGAAATGACAAGACAATATATGGCTAGTGTACATGTTTCACATGGAAAATTTAAAATATGTTTGATAGGCATCATATGTTAGATATGTTTACTTCATTGACAATGGTAAGCTTAAAGGAATTTTGCAGGTGTTTTCAATTGTAGAAATTTCGACTTTGTTTCCAAGTGAACGATTACCGAGGTGAACTCGTGTATCCTTTCATTGAGATAGATGAATAGAGGTTCCTGGTGCAAGATTGGAACTGGAAAAGCCACGTGCAGTAGTCCAAATTCTATGAAAAATGTAAATATATGTTGAATTTGTAGAATTGAAAAAATAAATGAAAATTTGACCATTGATAATATCTCCCTTGCAAATTTCTTACTCTTCAACTTAGAGTGTTAAACTAATGGCACCTAACTCACTCCTTCCCACTGATTTTAGAATTGCCTCACAAAGCTTTAGGCTTAATAACCCTGTAACCCAAAGTTTAGTAACTCTCTAAAATTAACTTATTAGTGAGATAGGGTGAATTTTAACTAGATGATTGCTCCTACTACTCAAATTATAAATTATTATTAAAAAATTGTTCATTTTATCATTATAAAAAGTCACATTGGTTAATAATGATGAGAAATTTGTAGCACAAAGGCTTATTGAAAAAAACAAAGAATTAAAACCAACTTATAAAAATAAGTTGTTTTTACAGTAATAAACATATTCTTAATAGTAAGATACTTAAACATATTTAAATTTTTTATAGTAATAAACATATTCTTAATGGTAAGATACTAGAATATATTTACAACTCACATGGATTAAGGGTAGTAAGGGTTGCACTTCAACCAAAATCATAAGTGCCTGGCAACAACCCATTCTTAACTTAATAGTTGTTGAAGGCATAGGAAGCATGGACACGGTCAAAATACACTCCACCCTATTGTATTGGAGTGCAATCTATGCCTTTGAAGCCATAAGCATAATCCAATGCCACATGCAACATGTTTTTATCGACATTGTTATTAGCCATGCACCAAGTGGTGCCTACTCGTGGTCGTCAAAGGAATAGTAGATGAATAGTTTCTCAAGAAAAAACTTGCTTCCTCAACCTCCCCAAAACCTATTAAACTAATATAAAAATCCTATTAAAATCTAAAATAAACCAAACAAAGCAACCCAACATAAAAATGTATATAAATCATGTAGATAAGTTATGTAAATAGATACAAAATAAGATAATCATATACCACCCGATTTTTTTTCCAACGAGAAAACAAGGTGAAGAATATACACATATCTGAGGAGGACGACAAACCAAAAAGTAGTAAATTGGAGAGGCCATTGAAAGAAACCACCATTATGCTCTTTTCCATGCTCTAATGGCTACCTAGCACTCAACTCTTCCTTTACAACAAGGGGCATTTCCAATTTAATGCCTTAAAATATATAAAATAAAAAAAATGTGAGACACCCTCATAATAAAAATCTCAAGAGGTCTTTTAGAGGATTTATTTTCTATGTACAAGTCTTGGAGACTCTTTGGTAATAGAATAAAACTCTAGGTTTAGCCACACTTTTTATTAGAGAATTGCAAACATTCCTCGTTGAAGAAAGACAATTAAAGTGATTCAACCTTCAAAGGTGAATCTAGAGACGTAGCCCATTGGGGGGGGGGCTGAACTCCGTTAACATCCTAGTTTTGGTGATGCTCTTTATTTATGCTTGATTATGTTGTTTTATATGTGTTTTAAGTTACAAGATTGTGATGAAATTTGCATTATTATGGATAAAATTATAACTTAAATTAATAATCCCTTACATTCAATGAGAGTATATTATTGCAACTTTTATGTGCTCTAAAGTTTTTAGATCAATAACTTAATTAATACTTACATTCATGTAATTACATCCTAAATTCAACAAATCTTATTTTCATGGAGTCAATAAATTGGTGGAGAGGGGGCTCTTCATTAGACATAATTTAGTCATTAAGAAGAAAATTTGAATTGAAGAAAATGAGCTTTAAAAGAGTGGATTTATTCAAGAGACAATAAATATCCATTCATGCAAGGAGAAAATTCAAATTTAAGAAGAGGAACCAGAAAAGAATGCACTTCATGAAGAAAATAAGCATTCTCATGAAGGATACTTACATTCAAAAAATAGGGTTCATCTTCCTCAACTCAAATTACCATGAACAAATCTTACATTGAGCAATTTTCCTATTGGGTGGAAGAAGAACCAATTCCCATGTGTTTTTCTCAATGTGGGAATCATAATTCTATTTCATTGCTACCTCTCAAAAGGCGTTACCTTCATAATTTACATATGTATGGGGTTTGATCCAAGAGCCATATAAAAATGATTAAGAAATAGAGGATTTGTGGTAGTAAGAGCTTGTGGAAGGTCCAAAAACTATAATTTTGTGCTACATCGATAGGTAGGATCACTCACCAAATCGGCAACTGCATAAAATGTTTGTTATACCCATTGAGTGTTAGTTTTCACAAATATGCATGGACATATGATAAATATATACACAATCTGATATCTTATGAAATAATTAGAAAAACAATAAATATAAAAACCCTATTAAGGGGAAACATCCATTGAAGTAGCTCATTTATTCTCTAAATAAACTCCCAATGATACAAGGCTACACCCCCACACAAGTATTATAGATCATTACATATTCACCCTTGAACACTCAATAGAGTCTCCTTTACCTCTATTATATATTAAAGAGTAAAAGGAAAACAAATCTCATGATACATATGGGATAAAAGCTTTTTACAATATGGTGATCTGCTAAAGGAAAACATATTCAAAAGACCAACAGGAATCATTAAAACATTCGGGTGAAAATGTGAAGTTGGGTTACACTTTTGTGAGAAACGCCTCCGAAAAATTCCCAACATCATTTTTTCAACCGAAAAAAAAAATCGGTCGAATTCCTTAAATTTATTCAGCTGAACTTTTGGTCGGTTAGATTAATGTCGATCATTAAACGAAATTTTAGCCGGAGTTCAAAAAGTCAACAAAAACATAGTTCTCCCAAATAAATAATTCGGCCGAAAATATTGTTCGGTCGAACTAGTTGTTTGGCCAAACTAGGTTTTTAATTCGGCTACAAAAATATTTATATATGTTGGGCCATACGCTATTGCGAAGTTTTCTGCTCTGTTGATTCTTCTGTTGTCTGAAAGTTGAGTGCTATTGCGTTATGTTGTGTCTTCTGTTGTCGAGCTCTGTTGTGTCATGTGGTATGTTATCAAGCATTGTTGTGTGGTCTATTGTCGAGCGTTGTTGTGTGATTTGCTACTGAGTACTGAAACCAACCAGGTGATTGACACATTTTGTTTTTAATGAATTTTTTAATTTAGTGAAATATTTTTTATGATATTTGTGTGATGCTTTTTTTTTTTTTGCAGCGTGGATGATCTCTCAACCAGCTCATCCACCCTCACCGTTGGAATATTTATCTCCTTGTCCACCCTCGTCGCTGGAATATTTCTCTCCTCGTCCACCCTTGTCATTGGAAGCTCCTCGTCCAGACCAGGTAAGTCATTGTCGGCAGTAAATTATTTTAGTAGAGAATAAGATTCTTGTATCCAGTAGGAAATGAAGCCAAGTAGTATAGTTTGTTGCTATGAACGTCACCATTGGCTTTGTTCATATCTCCTATTTTTATTTTCTTTTATATCAATTTTCTAATGGCAATGGAATCTTGTATTTTTCCTTTTTTTTAATGATAATGGACGTCCCCTGTTCCTCCCATTTATACCACTGAAAAAATAACAATATCAAACAAACTTACCGGTGTTCTCTAGAAAAGCACTGCGAACGTAATCAATCTCAAATTCTTATCCTCTACGATTTATATGCACCCATCCTTTTTCCAGCATCATAGGAATATCATTCATTGTTAAGATGGGCCTCATGATTATAAAATCTCCACTTCTCATGACTCTGACCCAAAATACATTAACAAAGAATATATGCAAGTGGATAACGTTTGCATTCTTTGTATAACGGTAAGAAACATGCCTTGTTCTTTTGTCGTGTTGAAGATAAATATGTAACATAATGTAAGCTTAATCTAATCTAAGTGATTAGGGAAACATGAAACCCTTGTTCATTGCTATACAGGTAATGTTCAATCTTATGTAGAAGTGTGATGAGTACATGTAACTGATTATGGAAACAACATATACAACTAATGTTACAACAGAACCAGTAATCTTAATCATACAGGAAACATAGAAACATTACCATTGTTACTTAGATTAGGTGAATATCTCAAATTACACAAAGGTATAAGCTTAGTTATGATATATGTCCCATGTATTGAATATGGGAACACTGGTGATTAATGTCCACAATAGATATGGCTTAGTAAGTTGTAAGTAAGTCGTGTTTGATTAGAGTTACAAGCTTATATAGTCATAACAAGAATAAGACATTCATGTACAAGCTCGTAATACACTCTCTGTGTTTGTTGGGATTTTAAATTCTACTCCATGTCCATCTTTTTCATTTTCCATTTGGTGAAAAGGCTTCAATAGTTGGCTTAGTCCTTCGTTTGGATATGGGAAAATTGAATCTGCACTTATTTTGAGTTCCACTGGAGAGGGAAATCTTTTTTTACAGAAAATAGATAAGAAATATCAATATATCGTTCAGACATATAAGGATTGAACTTATAATAAAAATCTGGACAACAATCAAATTTACTTGTTCCCATTTGCATTGCCTTTGAAGGGCTTCATGGTATGCACCCATCCTTTTTCCAAAATCGTAGGAACATCATTCATTGTTAGGTTGGGCCTTATGATTATAACATCTCCACTTCTCATGACTCTAACCCAAAATACATCAACAGATAACATATGCAAGTGGATAACATTTGCATTCTCCATATAACAGTGAGAAACAAGCCTTGTTATTTCATCGTGTTGAAGATAAATCTCTAACATAATGTAGGCTTAGTCTGATCTAAGTGATTAAGGATACCTGAAACCCCTGTAAATTTCTATACAGGTATTGTTCAATCTTATGTAGAAGCGTGATGAGTACTTGTAATTAATTATGGAAACAACGTATACAATTAGTGTTACAAAAAAACCAATAATATTCATCATATAGGAAACATAGAACCATTACCATTGTTACTTAGATTAGGTGAATAACTCATATTACACAAAGGTATAAGCTTAGTTATGATATATGTCCCATGTATTGAATATGGTAACACTGGTGATTAATGTACACAATAGATATGGGTTAGTAAGATGTAAGTAAGTTGTGTTTGATTAGAGTTACAAGCTTAGATCATCATAATAGGAAAATGAAATTCATGTACAAGCTCGTAATACACTCTTTGTGTCTGCTGGAATTTTAAATTCCAATCCATGTCCATCTTTTTCCTTTTCCATTTAGTGAAAAGGCTTCAGTAGTTGGCTCAGTCCTTCACTCAGATCTGTGAAAATTGAATCTACAGTTATTCTGGGTTCTCCTAGAGAGGGCAATATCTGTTTACAAAAAATAGAAAAGAAATCTCAATATGTTGTTCAAAATTATAACCATTGAACTTGTTACTCTTATTTGTTGTTACAGTTATTTCTTGTTACTACACATTGATGAATTTATAATTAATGTTCAATATTGGGTAGGAAAATTGTGGTCTGCACATACAGTGCACGATAGTCTTGAAATAACTGGTAGAACCCCAGGTTGACAATTAAATGTGGACTGGGTGTGTTAGTGTCAGTCTTGTTAGCCTATCACCTGGATCAAAAAATGCTTTTACCATGATCTTTTTAGGCTTTCATCATCAAATTTTTCTATTAATAGGTTTACACAGCAAATTTGGTCATTGTATGGTCAGTCCAAGATGGAGTCATTGTTTTAAATTTCACTCATGTTGGTTGCTTATCATACACCATGAAAATGGGTCAAGTCATCATCATCATTCCATTAGGTCTTAGGTCATCCATTAGGTCTCGAAGGTCCACCATTTCCATAAAAAATAAAAAAACCATAAATAAGTCAAACATGACAAAGCAACAGTTGAAGAATTGATCATGATTTATTAGCACACTTTTCATAATTTCACGAAATCAAAAGTTTCGGAAGAAGGAAGCTCCAACACTCAGGAGATCAAAAAGCACATTTGCAATGGTAAAGGTAAAATTTGTCTTCAAAAAAGTGAAATCAGTTCACAAAGGAGGGTTGGTTTCTTTTCTCTTTTTGAACAAGTGAAGAAATTATCCCTATATAAACTCAAAAAGACTCAAAAAATTTTCATTCATGTCTCATTCACTCCTCATCATCGAGCTCACTCGCCCAAAAAAGCGAAAAACCTCTTTCCCTAGGAGAAATTGGCCAAAAATTGGAGGCATTGTGAATAGATACATTGTGCTGCGCTTTGAAGGCAGGCGCTGTGCGTAGGTGAACTACGCTGCGCATAAGAGAACTGCGCTACGCACTAGACAAAGTACCAAAAACTCACCCAAATTTTCCCAAAATTCAAAATTTTTGCTTTCAATCTCGGTCAAATTGCTTTCTAAGGCTGGGGAACAAGTAAGTACATCATTTCCCTCTATATTTGCTTTCCCATTTTCATTCCATGCCAATAATTTCTCAAGCTAGGGTTTGTAACAAAAGTTCCATGGGAAATGCTAGGGTAGAAATGGTCATCATCATTTTTCATCTCCAAAACATGTAAATTGATATTCTACACCTGCACACATGTTTGATGAGTCATTTTGACCAGTTCATCCACCTCCAAACGAAGTTTAAACACTAAAAAAACAAAACCCTAGCTCATTCCTAAAGTTATTTTGGGCAAATCTCATCATAAACCTTCTTGGTCTCACTTACAAGCAGCCACATTTTTTCACTATTTTCCTCACTCATTTCCATCAATTTTTCAAAGCCATCTCATCTTTCGTAAAATCCATCCCATCATTTTGTCAAAATCTCTCACACATCACTTCATTTTCATTCTCACCTCACATCTATTTTCACTTCCTGCTGCTAGGATTTTGTGTCATCATGGAGGTTGAATCTTCACCAGAAAGAAGGAGACAACATAAAGGAGGGAGGATTCTTAGATATGAACTATCAGATTGCAACCAAATCAACTCCTATCCTTTCATCAAGCAAAGCTTTGAGCATGTTCACTATTTGGAATTTTGTAAAAGAGTAAGTGAAGCAGGCTTTTATGAGCAGCTGACAGGTTGGGTAGCTACAAAATTGAAAGGGGATATTGATATCATCGTTGTTATTGAGTTTAGCTTCTTAGTGGCCTCCATCTCACTAGCTACTAGTTTGCCAAACAATGGCGAATATTGGTTCAAGGGAATGAATCTAGATATTGAAAACTACAAGCTCTTCTTAAAGACTCCATAGAGAGATACACATACTCACCTCATGGCTTTCAAATATTTTCTTGAGAAGTATGCCCCTTTAATGAAAACCATGATGAGGTTCTTTACCTATGAAGGTAGATTCTCCAGGTTATATGCCTATCATATTCGCCTCTTGATGCACTTCACATCTCAAAAGCCACTCAACATGTGCAATTACCTGTTCAGGAGTATTTCAAAAATGTCTAAGAAGATACAGTTAAAGGACAAAGAGCACTCTCCAAGCTTGTTTCATCACAATCTCATCAAAACCATTGTTCTTCATCAGCTGGCAGAGAGGGGTATGGCTTGGGAAGACTTTTTAGAAACAACTTTAAAATGGCATGAGGAAAATGCAGCATCTCAGTCCCCAAGTGCACCAAAACAACAAACAGATATGGGGTCATCTAGCAAACCAACAGAGAAGACTCAACTACCCAAACCAGAGGTTACCAAAGTGTATAAGAAATGGTAGAGGCTTGTGTTTTCTTCTCACAAAGAGAAAGGGGCCAAGCCTTCTTCATCGACAAAGCGGGAATCGACAGCAAAACGTAAGGATACAGTGGAGAATGAGTTTGAGTTAATTGATTAAGAGGTAGAAGATCAAACCACAAGCATGAGACAGGTTATCAAGGACAAAGACTACCAAATCAAGGAGCTAATGATAAACTTGGAAAGGACAAAGTCTGTTATAACATTCCTTGAACAGGAAAACAGTCAACTCAAAGCAAAAGAGTTGATCCTAGAAAAGGAGAAAGCTAAGCTAATGCAGCAATCCGGAAAGGGTAAAGAGAAAATGACATCAAGCGAGCCTGAAGCATCAGAGTTAAAAGGGAAAAGGAAAAGACCAAGAACCAAAGGTCTTAAGGAAGCTTTGCAAGAGGAACAACAACAAATGTTGCTTAATGAAGACCTTGACCTAGAAGAAAGGATTGCCCTAGAGGTAAATCAAGATAACGAATATTGGCTTAACAGAGTGAATGAACACTTAGAGAAGCTCCTGGAGAAGGCAAACATAGATAATCAAATTCTCAGACACATGGCGCATCATTATAAGGCTTAAAACATGATCGCTAATGTCAAAGTGAAACAACTTGAAAATAAGCTCAAGAAGGCAAAAAGGATCAAAAGGATGAGGGAAACTCAAATATGCTTGCTGAAGCATCCATGAAGCTATAAAAAAATCATTTTTACACCTTCCCTCCAATTTTGAGCCAATTCTGAGCATTTTGAGTTTTTGGCAAATTTTGGTCTAGATTCAGAAATTTGGCCTTTCCAGAAGCGCGCTGTGCTTTTTCCTCAGGCATTTATTTGAGGAAAGGTATACATTTTTGGAAAGGTATTGGCATCCTCTAAAAACCCATTTTCCCAGATTTTGCAAAGGTGGCTTAGTTTGGGAGAAAGTGCAAAAAAGTGGCAAAAAGCTAGCATTCTGGACCTTTTTTTGACAAGCGTTGCGCTTCTGGAGTGACCTTGGGAGAATGGATTTTTGGAGGTCTTTCCATGCTCCAAATTCAGAGATTCAAACGGTTCTAGAAACACTACTTGAAGGGCTAGTTTTCCGTTCTCTCAGATTTGCATTTTGACCCCTAGAAGGCACCTCACAATCATCTCAAAGTTGGCGCTACGCTTCTGCATTTTCTGTGTTTTTATTTGCAAAATTTCATTGTGTAAAATTTCTAGTTTCTAGTCAAACTTGTTCAAAGTCAAGATTCTCTATGTAATGGCACAAGTTACAAGGCTAGGTGATGTAGGCATGAATAAATGTATATCATAGGTTTTTTTGATGTTTATTAGGCCTCATGAAAGAAGCAAACTCCTAATCAAACTCTTCATGAGGTGTTTGAGTTGCACCTTCTCACTCTCACCTGTTGGTTGAGAGAATCTTGGAGTCAGTTCCTCCACCAAGGAATTCGACTCCTAAAGGTGGGAAAGTGGTCTAGAAGAGTCTATAAGTACTATCTCACTTCAGGAGAAGAGGGTTGAACTTTTTGTGAAGGAGGCTTGCATTGTAATCATCTTTCAGCTAATACAGATACAGGGGGCAGCTATTTTCAAGGAACTCTAGCCCAGTGAGTTCATGGTGCTTTTACTTCATTCTTTTTGTTTTCTCATGGTCTAAACATCTTTATATATAGTATATCCCTTCTTTCTATGCATGCCTTTGAGTGAAATATTCATAATTCTTGTTTTTCAAGCTCTGTTATTTGGTTTTTATATTTATGTGTTTTAGCTTCCTAATCTAATGAAATCATGTTTATTTATGCTCATTAGTTTCTTCCACACTATATATTCTATACTACACTGATAAATACTCAATTTTCACCATGGCTTCTGACACCTAGCTCCTTCTTATGTTTGCTCCTGCATTCCCATAGCTTAGACCTACTTGTGACTCCAAACCCTAAGTTCAACGAATCCTTAAAAAACCAATTTTTCACAAACAAATACACATATTTAGCTTAAAATTCATTTTCTTTAAATTCATATCACTGATATGAGACTTAGAGAGATCCCTCTCATGCTCAGTAGGGCTAGCTACTGAGCTGAAGTGGTTTGAGGTTACCCTTGTCGATATCCTTTTCAGCCTAGGAGATTGTAAGGACTAAAATTTTTGGCGTCGTTGCTTGGGAAATGACTATTAAATTATCCCTGGGAAAAATCTAAGAGCTTTCAAAGAATTGGTTCTGTACCTCTCAGTTTCCAGTATCCAAAGATAGGTTGAATTCATAAATCTCATTAGTGTATAGATTCTGGCTTCCAAAAGGCACACTAGGTCAAATCCTGACCCAAATCCACACTTCATTGTTGAAGACCCTGAAAGACTGCTCAGAAAACTTAGACTACCTATCACTAAAAGTTTAGTTTAAAAAATTAAAAGACCAACTTCTCTACCTAAAAACTCATTTGCCTTTGAGAAAATTCCATTTGAAGAGCAGATAGAATTATCACTTACAAGGTCCAAGTCTCACTCCTGCATCTCTGATACAAAATTAGAACCTTTAAAAGTTGAAACTCACTCTATTTCTTCAGATACTTTGTTTGCTAAGACTGATCATGAACTGTGGTTAAACTTTGATAAGCTTCAAAGCCTTGTTGACCAACTCTAGATCACAACTGAAAAAGCTTTTGTCCAATACCAACTTGAATACCTAGCCACAACTTCATCCTCTTTTTCACCTCCAAGCTCATCTACTACATCTCCTAAAGCTTCAGTTTCATCATCTTTCCTACCTCCCCCGTTCATTCCATGCTTGCCTCCTCAACCCATTTTAGTAGTTCCTTCATCCTCAACAACACTACCACCTATACTTACACAATCTATTGTAACACCTTCACTTTCTCCAACAGTCATGGAAAGATTTGCACCTCTCTTACTCCCTGCTTAACTTACTGCTTTGCCTCAAAATTATGGTCAAAGACTTCCTTTGTTTGATGGAAGTGCACAAATTACAGATGAGAAGCATGTTGAAAAGTAAATAGACTTCAATGATTTAGAAGAAATTGATGGGGAGAATGCCAAAATGATGATTATCGCTCAGAGTTTGTTAGGAGATGTTAAGAAATGGTTTCGAAGTCTGGTTGCAAATTCCATTAATAGTTCTCAAAAATTGATTGAATTATTTCTAGCTCATTGTCAAGAGAAGAAAAATCCATTATAGATATTGGTTGAATATAATTCAATGAAAAGGAACCCCAATGAAACAGTTCAAGAATTCACATCAAGATTTAATACAGTGTACAATTCTATACCTGATGATATGAAACCTCCACCTGGTTTGGCTCTTCTTCATTATCCTGATGCTTTCGATCTAGATATGACATACCAACTCCAAGAAACGGATCCAACTACTCTTGAAGAGATGCAGTGGAATGCAATCAATGTTGAAGCCAATTTGCTCATTAAGAAGTCAAAATCAATGCCAGAAAGAGCAGAGAAGAGAGTTGCTTTTAGAGAAGAAACTGCATCATCTTTTGATGCAAAGCTTGACAGTCTAATAAAAAATATGGAAAGGATGATGGATAAAATATCCATAACTGATCGACAAGCTGAACCATCAGTGAGGGATATAACTTTTTGGGACAACAGCAGCAACAGTTCGGACATCAACAGAAAGAGTAGCGAAATCAAGGTCCTCAAGGTCAAGTAAAAGTTCCATTTCAGCAAAACTACACTGAAGGTTAGGAAGAAGATGAAGAAGAAATTGTAGAAGCAAATCAGTTCTTTCAATAAGATGAACTACCTACTTTCCTAACAGAAGAAGATTAGTTTTCTAAAGACTATTTTATACCAAATGATCAGCAATTTGTGCTTGTGAGCGAAGATCTATGGGCTGATAGGACTGAAGAGTACTAAAGAGGATATCAGAATGCCCTCAGTCATCTCCAAAAGCAGTACAATTTCATAAACAGAAGTGTGCCTGTTAGTCTAATCCAGAAAAGACAAATTTTGCAAAAGGACGCACCAAGTAAAGAAACCACTCATGCAGGCCAGAATAAAGACAAAGCTATTGTCACATAGAATCGGGATAGAACCAATGAAGCCTCCACTAGCAATGTGAGGAAGGACAAAGAATTGCAATCTAAAAGCCAAAAGAAGAAAACTCAACCTAAAGGCTAAATAGAAAGGAAGGACATCGCTTCAAAAGAGGTAGAAAAGCAATCTAATCTTTTTAGTTTGGAAAATGAAATTTCTAAATTGAAGATAGCTATCCCCCTCACCAAATTGGTAAGGAATGAAAAATACAAATTTCAGATTGCAAAAATGCTTAGGGTTGATCAGATGTCTAATACAGTCAATGTAGGTGATGATGAGCCAACCATCCTTTTTGGTCTAGCCTTAGAAGGAGCTCCTGAAGATAGTGAAATTCCTCCTTTTTATCTGAGTCTTAAACTTCATGACTTTATCCTTCATAATGCTATGCTCGATTCTGGTGCCTCTCATAATTTGATTCCTAAAGACATCATGGATAAACTAGGACTAAGCATCACCTGACCTTACCATGATCTTTATTCTTTTGATTCTAGAAGAGTGAAATGTCTTGGCCTTATTAAAGACTTGGTAGTGTCCTTAGACCAAATTCCAACCAAAAATGTACTTATGGATGTTGTAGTGCCTGATATTCCTCCTATATTTGGCATGTTGCTTTCAAGATCTTGGGGAGCAAAATTAAAGGGCACTCTGCAGCTTGATTTTTAATACGCCACTATCCCTATTTTTTGACAACTCCGGAATCTTTATAGAGAAAAGAAGATGAAATTTATGATCAGTAGTAAGGGAAGGCTAGTCAATCATCCTATACATGTTGTTCATACTGATCTTGACTCTTTCATTCTGTTCAGTGATATGGATACTGGTGATGATGAAAGTCAGTTAGTAGAAATTTCAGAAGTTCCCAACCTAATGGGCAGCATACATGAAACTTCCACAGCAGAAAGTAAAGAGGTTGGTGAGGAATGTAGACAACCTACAAATCTTATTGAAGAGATTCAAAGAATAGTGTAGAAAACATAAAGTTCTGGCTAGCCGTTCAAAATCCTAAAAATCAAGAAATTTAGTCTTCAAAAATTCTTTTTCCAAACGAAGAAAATGGTCTTTGGACCATGGAGTTTGATGGCACATCATGAAGAGAAGGAGAAGGAATTGGTGTTTAGATACTTGGGCCATTACATCAGCCAAACAAAATTCCTCGGAATGTGAGAATGAGCTCTTACAAGCTGGCCTTTGAATGTTCAAATAATAAGGCGGAATATGACGCATTGATTGTTGGCCTCAAAATTCTGAAAAATTTCAAAGCAAAAAAGATTTATGTTTATGGCAACTCTGAGTTAGTGATCAAGCAGGTCAAAGGGGAATACTAGGCCAAACACCCAAGAATGAGAGCTTATCGCAATATTGTACTTGGTATTCTCAAAACTT
>APFE030561439.1:0-18499 GCA_000404065.3 Pinus taeda | reverse complement strand
TCTCCTATTTTATTTCTCCAAATTCTAGTAGTCACAAGTTACCAAGTCAAAAAATCATGTCAACATGTACTAGGCAACCCAATCATTTTTCATACACAAAATAAAAACACATATAAAGCCATTTAAAATCAACAATTATTTCAACATTTCCTAATAATTTCTCCAATGATAAATAAATTTCTGCATTGCGCAAACAATATGAGAATGGAAAAAAGAAAACGATTGTAAAAGAGAGTGAACCATTTAAGTACAGATCCACTCCCATCATATTGTTCACCCCATTGTTCCCACCATGACTGATCATTTAGTCTACCATACTTGTGTGCTCCTTTCTCTCTCCAACCCTTAGCAATGTATTTTTCCCACCTGGAATAAAGTTATCAAACAATAAACTTTCAGTCCTAATAAATAGTTGTTACTAGTTGTAATAGTTAAAATATAAAATTTTAAATAAGCAATAAAGCATACATCGAAGGAAATAACATGAATACTATTTTGGCGCTTGTATTCACTACAGTTTTTGAATAAGAAAATTTTACCATTTTTCATACTAGACGGCAACACCACTTCCTGATTTTGCTTGCTTCTGAACACTTCTTTCTACTCTTGCTAGATTACTTCAAGTTTGAGACAACATTCAAAATCCAAAGTCAAAATGCTTATCTTATGTTACTCAATTTATGCGAATATGTTTCACTGGTTTTTGTATTAAAAACTCAGTGCTATGATTGAATATAGATCTCATTGTAGATGACAAATTGGTATCACCTAATTACACTTGCTATCAGCTATTTTACAAGTATATATGATCCAGATTTAAACAGGAACACAAAAAATTATAGATATAACCATAAATACAAAGATGCAGTAGAAATAAAACTTCATTTAATTAATATCAAATACTGAAATATGCTTACAAACAGAATGGAAATAAGACTAGCTTGGATGATGGTAGCTTATCTCTGAGAAGAGATGTGGCGGCTACATGCCTCTGAACTATGTTACAATGAGGCTCAAAGGCCTATTTATTGTTGAGAAATAATGGAAAACCCTAAACATTCAAAAACCTAACCAGAGGAGATGAAGCGCCAAACTATGGGCCCCATTTGGGTAAATTGGTACATCAACTTCCCGGGGTCGTAAATTTGGCATACAAACAATGTTTGACATGCAAAATACCTTATAGAAAGATCTATCCGAGGAACGCAACTTTTGAGTGACCAACATTAGTCGACAAACCACGTTGGTCCTAGTTTTCCAAAAAAGAGTCGTTCAAGGCCTCAAAATGGCTCCGGAAGTTCAAGACCCAAAAAATTGCCAAAAATAGTAAATTGTGCTTCAAATAAGGAAATTGAAAAACTGAAAGAAACAATGGTGGGGGTCGAAGTGTTATAGGTGACTGGCCACCAATATCCACCTGGATCATTCCTCCCCACTTAGGAAGAAATGTTCCCCATTGCATTGAGTTCCTTCATGAGATGAGGAAACTTCTGCTCAACTTGGTCCCTGGTGAACCACTTGCCTTGGTGAAGGAGTTGACCTGCTTTGACAACTCGATATAGTTGGATCCTTTGCTATCAGGTGTTCTTGATCTCCATGTCCAATATCCGATCATTTGTGTCTTGCTCCATGCAATCTGGATTTAAATCTATAGGTATCAGTTGTTTTGCAACGTCTAATGAATCCAACAATGGTGATGGGAAGTATGGTCGAAGGCAGTCCACATTGAACACTAGGTGCAAGCTAACAAATGGCGGAATTTTGAGTCCAATTGCATTATCTCCCACAGCCTTGGTAATGGTGTAAGGACCATATCAGAGTGATATAAATTTCTAATAGGATCTTGTAAGGCGTTCCTTCTGCAAATGTAACAAAACTTTGTCACCCACCTGAAACTTGTGTGGCACCCGATGATGATCATGTCATTGCCTATACTTGGAATTTGATTTACCCATAATGCCATGGACCTACTATAGGATATGTTAGATGTGCTCAATGAAGATGTTTACCTTAGCATCTTCTTACTGGACATGAGCCAAATCTACCTGAGTAGCTGCAAATGGTATGGCCACATCAATGGGACATAGTGGCTGGAATCCCAAGCCCACCTGAAAAGGGTTGTGGCTAGTCGAGCTGTGGAGAGCCTAGTTATAGTTGTGTTGGACATAGGGGAGGCTCTCATCCCATGTGCATGGATGATTTGATTTGTACATGCGTAAAATGTGTACGATCATCCTATTAACGACCTCTGTCTGGCCATCAATTTACGGATGGAAAGTTGTGGAGTTAATGAGGTTGCTATCCAACGTCGACTAGAGATTGGACCAAAATGTAATGAGTAACCTGCTATCCCAATCTGAGATGATAGACTGTGGGATCCAATAGTGTACCCACACTCGTTCAAAGAAGAGTTTAGCAGTGGCTTATGTTGTGATATTCTTCTTGTAGGCCACCATAATGGCCATCTACGAGAATCTATCGATGACCACAAAAACACAATCATTTCCATGATTAGTAGAAGGAAGCCCCAACATGTAATCCATGGATATGGATTCCCAAGGTCGATTAGGGGTAGGAAGCAGAGTATAGAGGTCTTGCTTCTTGATTCTCAGCTGGGCAATGGTGCAGGCAGTGCAGGATTTGAGGTACTTCCTGACATCCTATCAAATATTCGGCTAATAGAAATACCCCTGGAGTACTACCACTATTTTCTCGACCTCGAAATTCCCAGTGGCCCGACTATAGCGCACTTCCAAAATCATCTTGTCTCGCTTGCTTGAAGGAACACAAAGCTATCCTAGGTGGCATAGTAGGGCATCCTGAAGGTGAAAATATGGAACTTGCTGACCCTCCAAAAGCATCTGGTATGTGTGGCCAAATTGTGGGTCACTTTTGTAGAGAAGTGGCCAATCAGAAGTCTCATGCCCACAAGAATTGAGCATGGTGGTCAATGCCATGATCGGTGGTCAGCTGAGGTAGTTTGTAACATTATTGTTGCTACCCTTCTTATACTTGTTATGCAAATGGAACTGTTGTAGGTATGTGGACCAATTCTAATGGTGATCATTCTGCAACTTCCCTTGTGTTTGTATGAACTGAAGCAGTTGATGGTTTGTGTGGATGATTGTTTCCTTCCCCAAAATGTAAGACTTCCATTGTTGGTAGGCCTGCACAATGGAATACATTTCTTTGTCATAAGTGGTATACTTTCGGATTGTGTCTGAAAGTGTCTCACTGTGATATGCCACTGGATGCCCCTGTTGAGTAATGACTACCCCAATAGCATAGTTAGAGGCATCTATCTCGATCTAAAATGGTTGTTGCAAGTCTGGTAATGTGAGCATTGGTGCAGAGCAGAGGCGATGTTTCAACTCTGCGAATGCCTTATAATGAGATTCAGACCAAAAGAATTTTTCTTTCACTCCTCCCTTGGTGATTTGACGCAAGGGCCAAGTGATATGAGAGAATCCAAACATGAACTTGCAGTAGAAATTGGCAAGACCATGAAAGCTACGGAGCTCTATCAGAGCAGTTGGGGTTGGCCAATCTGGAATGACTTCGATCTTGGTTGGATCCACATGCACCCCTCATTCATCAAACATGTATCCTACATACTGAACATGGGTCATGCCAAAAGTGAATTTCTCTAAATTGGCACATAGCTTGTGTTGCCGCAGTGTTTCGAGAACCTGTCGGATGTGGTGGATGTAGTATTCCCACCTCTAGCTGAAGATCAAGATGTCATCCAAGTATACCACTACAAATGAGTTGGTTAATGGCCACAAGATGTCATCCATTAGCCTCAAGAAGGTTGTAGGAGCATTCATCAACCCAGAAGGCATAACCAACCATTCGAAAAGGCACTCCTTGGCTTTGAATTAAGTCTTCCACACATCAGAGGGTTCAGTTGCTACCTGGTGATATCCTGATTTCAAATCGATCTTGCTAAAATATTTTGCCCATTTTCGTTGGTCTAGAAGGTCATCAATCCATGGGATCAGGTACCTATTCTGGACAGTGATCTTGTTTAGCGCCTGATAGTCAATACAGAGTCTCCAAGTCTTGTCCTTCTTTTGTACCAACATGATCGAGCTCCCACAAGGTGATGAACTCGGGCAGATGTGACCTTTTTGTAGCAACTCCTGAATCTTCCTCTTGATTTCGTCACTCTCCAGAACAGGGCATCGATAGATTGGTCCATTGGGTAGCGGTGCAACTGGGGTCAGATCAATGGAATGCTTGACCTGACAGTCCAGAGGCACCCCTGCGGGGGAGGTGAATATGTCCTCGTACTCCTCCATGCACCTTCTCCATTTTTTCTTGTCATGCAGAGGGGCGCTGTCTAGAGGTTGTGGCCACCATCTTCTTCTTTCCCTAAGGGCGTATCATCAAGAAGACTATTAGAAAATTATATATTATAGAACAATGGAACAAATAAAATATATTACATAAATATAAATATAGAAAATGCATAAAACAAGAGAGACACAGATATATGTGGTTCACCCAATTTGGGCTACGTCCACAGAAAAACAGCCAGTCCTTCCTTTCATATTATCCAGAAAACTAAAGAGATACAACCTATAGCAGATCTGTTGCAATTCCCTCTTTTCTCTCACACAATTTCCTCTCTCTTTCTCACTCATAATACAGATCTACATAGACTCAATACAATTCCCTCATATATAGCAAGGGGTTGCCTTCTAGGGAATAAAACCCTAAATCAAACATAACTTCTATCATCCTCTACTTGATGAACGGCCTAGATTGACTACGAAATTAAAACATTTTATAAGGCAATTTTACATCTATTGTTAGCTTTGGGGGTGCACTCCAGCGATGCCTCTAAATAAAGAAGATAATCAGGCTCCACAACCAACAATCTCCCACTTGGATACTAATTATAACAACTCCACCACTGCTGCATTTGATGGACAATGACTCCACTTTGGACCAGGATGTTTCTCATCTTCTTCATCATACTTGAAGACCAATTGAAAGTGAGATGAATCTTAGTTTGTCCTTAGTTACAACTTTTGTTAACATATCTGTAGGATTCTTGCTAGTGTGTACCTTTTCCATCTTCAGCTGTCCATCTTCCAACACTAACCGTATGAAATGGTACTTGAGCTATATATGTTTAGTCTTGGAATGAAATGCATATTTCTTTGCAAGATCTATGGCACTCTGGTTGTCACTGTATAACCTGCCCAACTCCTGCTTCTTACCCAATTCATCCAAAAACCTTTGTAACCAAATCATTTCTTTACTAGCCTCTATAGTAGCAACATACTCTGCTCTTGTTGTTGAGAGTGCAACAACACTTTGCAATTTTGAAACCCAAGTGACAGTTGTTCCACCTACAGTAGACAGATACCATGTTGTGCTCTTCTTGTTATCTCTATCACCCACCATATTTGCATCAAGATATCCCTATAGAGAAATTTTTGAACCACCAAAGCATAATGCTTGTTTTGCGGTACCTCTCAAATACTTGAGAATCCACTTCACTACCATCCAATGTTCTTTTCCTGGATTTTTCATATACATCCTTACAACTCCCACTACATGTGCAATATCAGGACTTGTTCATACCATTGCATACTTTAAACTTCCAACTACTGATGCATATGGAACTTTAGACATATAAGCCATTTCTTCCTAAGTCTTAGGAAACACCTCCTTACTTAGTTTGAAATGGCTATTTGAAGGTATACTAGCTGGTTTTTCATTCTGCATATTGAATCTTTTCAACACCTTTTCTATGTACTCACTCTGAGACAATGTTAATATTTTATTCTTCCTGTCTCTAGTTATTCTGATACCAAAGATTTGTTTTGTAGCACCGAAATCCTTCATTGCAAATGAGTTTGCCAATTTTCTTTTCAGCGCATTTATTTCCTACATGTTAGAACCTGCAACAAGCATGTCATCTACATACGATAACAATATAATATAGATGCCATCATTTTGCCTTTTGAGATAAACACAATGATTAGAGAGACATCTAGTTTAATCTCGTTTAGACATAAACCTATCAAATTTTAGATATCACTGCCTTTGATCATGTTTTAATCCATACAAGCTCTTCTTCAACCTGCACACTAGTTTCTCCTCCCCTTTTACCTCATATCCTTGTGGCTACTACATATATATCTCTTCCTCCAAATCCACATGGAGAAAGGTTGTCTTTACATATAACTGCTCAAGATGCAAATCTTCAGCTACCACTAGACTTAAAATAAATCTGATTGAAGTCATTTTAACAATAGGAGAAAATCTCATGCAAGTCTATACCATTTTTCTATGCAAACCCCTTCACCACAAGTCTAGCTTTATACCTTTTCATACCTCCATCTTCTTCCTTCAACTTGTAAACCCATTTATTATACAATGTTGTGTTACCTGCAGGCAACCTTACTAAGTCCCAAGTCTGGTTATGCACTAAGGAGTCCATCTCTTCTTTCATGGCTTTCTCCCATTGCTTCCTGGTTTCTACCTACACTGCTTCTTCATAACATTTTGGTTCACCAAAATCAGTTAAGAATACATAATATAATGATGGAAAGTATTGTTCAGGGGGTCTACTTATCCCGATAGATCTTATAACACCACTTTCAAGCGTTTGAGGTGCTTGTTGTTGTTGTTGTTCTGGCTGTTGATCATTATGATTTTCAGGCACCTTCACTTTTTCTATGATCTCATCAAGCACTGTGTATTCTCTGTTTTCTTTTTCCTGTTTCTTTTCCTACATCTGATCCTTATACAAAACCTTTTCATTGAATGTGACATCTCTGCTCCTAATAATTTCATGATTTTCATAATAATAAAAGCAATAACCAAATTCATTAACACCATATCCAATAAAGGTACATTTCATTGATTTTGCCTCAAGCTTTGTTATATTTTATTTATTAATGTGGACGAAGGCTTCACAATCAAAAGTCTTTAAAAATGAGTAGTCTACCTTTTTACCTATCCATGCCTCCTCTAGAATACCACCATCCAAGGAACTTGAAGGCCCTCTATTTATTAGATAAACAACAATATCTACAGCATCTACCCAAAATAGTAAAGGCAATCCTGCATGCAATCTCATGCACCTTGCACGCTCCATGATTTTCATGTTCATCCTTTTTGACACACCATTTTCTTGTGGTGTTCCTAGAACTGTTTTCTCTCCGTGAATTCCATTCTCTAAACAGTAGCTATGAAACTCTTTGTTGCAATATTCACCTCCATTGTCTGATATGAGACACTTCAACCTTTTTCTTGTCTCATTTTCAACCAAAGCTTTCCATTTCTTGAAAGTATCAAATACATCAGATTTATTTTGAATACAACAAATCCATGTTTTCCTGGTTGCAGCATCAATAAAAGTAACATAATAACAAGAGCCATAGAGAGGTGACACTTGAGAAGGGCCCCATACATTTGTATGCACAAGCTCTAATTTTTCGCTCTTATTTTCTTTCCCAACTCTAAGGAATCTGACTCTCCTTTTTTTCCATAAACACAATTCTCACAGAATTCTAAATCAACATGCTTCAAACCTTGCAAAAAATTTCTTGAGTGGAGAATCTGCATGACCTTCTCACTCGTGTGCCCGAGCTTATGATACAACAATGTGTATCTACTCCTATAGAGGTTAAAGCATTAACAAAATTAGAAATGCCATTGCATAAATACAATGTACCAACCTTTTCTCCCTTTTCTATTACCAAGGCTCCTTTAGTGACCTTCAAGGTTTTATCTGTAAAAGTAGTTACACAGCCTTCACCTTCCAACTACCCTATTGAAATCAGATTTTTCTTCAGATCTTGAACACGCCTTACATCCTTCAACAACCATTGATTTCCATCTATTTTTTTACGAAAACTGTACCCATTCCAATGATTTTACAGGGTTTATCATCACCCAATTGAACCTATCCAAAATGTCCTTGAACATAATCATGAAAAAGTTTCCTATCAGGCGTGGCATGGAATGAAGCCCCTAAATCTACCACCCAAGCATCAATAATATTTTCTAATGAAAGAATCAAAGCATCTTGCAACACATCACCTATCACATTCCTTTCATGATTGTTTTCTTGTTGCACGTCTCCTTCTTTTCCCTTCTAAGACTTGCAGTCTTTCTTCAGTTGTCCTTTCTTCCCGCATTTCTAGCACACTATCCCTGATCTAGACTTGGATTTGCCTTTCCTTGGCTTACTGTGATATCCTGGTCTTTTTCCTCTTTCCATTTTTCTTCCCCTAATCTCTGCAGTCAAAGCATTACCTAATGTCACACCACAACGTTTTTGTCACATTTCCTCACTAAGGATTGCACCGACAACATCATTAAACTTTAAAGTACCAGATATACAGAGAGAGTTACTAATGGCCATAATTAAATTAATTTAAATTATCAACAACAGATCCACCTTCTAATATCTTCATATTAAACAAACACTTCATAAGAAATACCTTATTTGAGATAGAGGGTTTTTCATATAGTTTGGCCAATGCCAACATTAAACCCTCTCTTGTCACTTCCTTTGAAATATTAAATGCTACTGACACTGCTAGGCAAAGCCTTATTGTTCTGAGTGCCTTTTTGTCAAGAATATCACATTATGTGTATGTCATACTCATCGGATTCTTTTTCTTTCTGCCCAATGGTAGGTACAAATTTTTTTGATACAGATAATCTTCCATCTGCATCTTCCACAGCTGGTAGTTTTGGCCATTAAATTTTTCGACCCTAAACCTACCATCTTACGCCATTTATCCCACTGGAACCAGGAACCCTTCTCTCCTGCGAGTTTATCAGCCAAATAGACCTTCGGCTCTGATACTAGTTGTTAGAAAATAATATATGATAGAGTAATGGAACACATAAAATATATTGCAGAAATATAAACACAGAAAACACATAAAACAAGAGAGACATAGATATACATGGTTCACCCAATTTGGTCTACGTCCACAGAGAAACAACTAGTCCTTCCTTCTATATTATCCAGCAAACTGAAGAGATACAACCTACAACAGATCCACTATAATTCCCTCTTCACTCTCACACAATCTCCTCTCTCTTTCTCACTCGGAATACAGATCTACATAGACGAAATACAATTCCCTCATATATAGCGAGGGGTTTCCTTCTAGGGAAAAAAACCCTAAATTAAACATAATTTCTACCATCAGATCTCCACCCAATGAACGACCAAGATTGACTATGAAATTACAACATTTTATAAGGCAATTTTACATGTATTTTTAGCATCAGGGGTGCTGCCCCGGATCCCCTACCAGAGGGGGGCTCCAAATAATCGTTGTCGCCCCCCTGCCAACATACATTTTATGGGCGGCGTTGCTGCCACATTAGGAACTATGGTCCACTATGGTGATACCTCTAAATAAAGAAGACAATTAGGCTCCACACCCAATAAAAACAAATTTCCCAATTTTGGAAATGAGCTTACTACATTATTTTACAGTAACAAAAGGGATGGCAGTAGGTGGTGCTACCTCTGGTATCTTGTACAACTTACTTCCCAATGTAACAATAACAACATGAGGCCTTGACTCATACACAACATTTCACTTCCATAAGTATGGTTCACCTAATAATACATCACAAAAATCAAGTGGAGCAACGTCACATAATACCTAATCCATGAAGGGCTTGATGTTCTATGGAAGGTGGCATTGTTGGCTCATGTGAAGATCCCAACCTTGGTGAAGCCACCCAATGGTGTACGGTTGTGGATGTGTTATTGTTAGTAAGCCCAATCACTTCATGACCTCTACCAAAATTAGGTTCTTTTGGCTCCCGCTGTTGAAAATGAACTGTAGCAGGGAACCCTTTACCCACATCTGGGAGTGGAAGAGGCACTCCTCCTCCTTTGGACCTTTAGGTTCCTACTTCTATATCTTAGTGGTGGCAATGGTGGTGTTGGGCTCCACATAAATAATCCACTTCCCTTTGTCATTCCCCTTGTCGGGTTCTGATTCAGAGTCGGAACATGCATATGATTCCGAAGAATTTAGCTCAGACACCAGTGACTGCTTGGGCCAACACTCACTTGTGTTGAGAGTGGAGCTCTTATGGAAATCAGAGCATTTTCTTATGTCCTTCTTTAGCTTCGCAGAGTTTTTCTTTTCTTGTGGCTTTGGTAGGTTGTCTAGGCCACCCTACCTTGGCTTTGTCCTTTGTTCTGCGGTTTGGGGGCACCTTTTCCCTGCTTCAGATTCGCAGATCCAAAGTCTTGCATCTTCTGTTTAAACTTTTTCTCAATCTTGATAACATATCAGTATGTCATGCCCATTGAGGAGATGTCCAAGAATTCCATCTCATCATAGATGTACCTCTAAAGGCAGATGCAGTACTTGAGAACCAAATGCTTTTCATAATCCTTGATAGCTAACTTCGTGCAAAGGGTATGAAAAACATTCATAGACTCTGGCACATCTTGGTCCCTTCCCTGTCATAGTGTTGTCCAGTTTATGTATTTATCTCCATAGATCCCGACAGGGTAGTACGTCTCTTTGATGGCATCCCAAAATGAGTTCTAGGTGGGTGTAGCTAAAAACAATGAGTTCATACTTTCATCTTTCTGCCCACGGTAGGCTTCCCACCAATCCTTGACATGGGGAGTTGCTTCGAAAAGTGAAAAGGTGATATTTTCCCGGCTGGAAAAATCATGAATGGAAAAATATCCTTCTAATAGATTTAACCATTTACCTACAGCATATGTATCGATCTGACACTCAAATATGGGAATGTCAAAGTTAACTTGTACCTTAAAGGGTGTAGTGCTTCTAGAGTAGCTGTCAGAAGTAGATATGTCACCCTTGTGTAGCCGCTGAAGGATCTGGGAAAATTTGTCCGTCATCACGTTCTTTTGTCACTCAAGGGTTTCTTTAAGCAATATTTTGATAGGATCTCCTACCCGCTCGTCTTTCCTTTCATCTGCTATGGGAGGTCGTCAGGATTTGCAAGGCTAGTCTTGCAAAGGTTCAACAGTTCAAGCCCTAACTCCTTATATCCCGACCACATTGGGACATGCAAAGAAAAATAGAGAAAGAGCATACCACTCTAATACCACTGATCTGAATTTAAATAGGAACACAACAAATTATAAATATAACCATAAATACAAAGATGCAGTAGAAATAACACTTCATTTCATTAATATAAAATACTGAAATATGCTTACAAATAGAATGTAAATAAGTCAAACTCAGGGAATGGTAGCTTAACTCTGAGAAGAGATGTGGCAGCTGCATGCCTCTAAACTGTGTTACAATGAGGCTTGAAGGCCTATTTATTGTTGAGAAACAATGAAAAACCCTACATCCAAAAACCTAACCCTAGGAGATGAAGCGCCAAACTATGGGCCCCATTTGGGTAAATTGCTACATCAACTTCTTGGGGTCGTAACGATCCTCGTTTGATGTGCACAATAACTCATTAGAAAGATATGTATGAGGAATAGATCTTTTGAGTGACCAGTTTTCCCAAAAAACATCGTTTAGGGCCTCAAAACGACTCCAGAAGTTCAGGACCTGAAAAACTACAAAATGTAGTAAATTGTGCTACAAATAAGGAAACTGAAAAATTGAAAGAAACAATGGTGGGGCTCCAAATGGAATAGGTGGGTGGCCACCAATATCCACCTAGATCAATAGACAACAAAAATGACTTTGCACAAGCTAAACTCGGTTTCATTGATAATATAAACAATGTTCAGAAAATATTTTTCATCCTGTTTCTATTAAATGAACTTAAATTCTTTCTAGTAGTTTCCTAACCAATTTTACACGACTATTCAATTATTCTCACCATAAGTGCATACTATCAGCACAACAATTAATGAATATAATTTTATAAACCCATATGCATTTTAAGGTGTGCAACAAAGTTTTTACAGTGGAACTGTATGAAAATTGAATTTCTTATTTTATTTCAAATTTTATTTTCTATTATACTTTGTATTCTAAGGCATGGATGCCATCATTACCTGGGAAAAGGGATACAAATTTCAAGAACTTGAATGAAAATTTTCTCATTAATATCCTATGTGATCAAGTGCTTAGTATTTAGCTCAAACATCAAATTTCTTATATTGTCTCGAAAACTATATGATTGCGTCCGTCTCGTCAAGAAGATTGCAAGGAAATTCATTTAACTGAAAACATAGTCTGGATAAAGGAGAAAAGGCCTGTTGTTCATTTTCCTAAATAGCTCAAAAAAATGTTGAATAGGACGGAATGATGACATGGAAGTCCAATTACCCAGGAGGGGTGAACTCCTTCATCAAAATGTTGTGTTAATGTGTCTTTTTTATTGTTTTCTGCACTATACATGTTTTCTATTCATTATTTATTTCTGAAGCTATTTTTCTCATGAATGTCCTCTTATAACTTAAGGAAAATTACATATTTGTAAAAACCAACAACTAAGGAAACTTTATCACAAAAAGCAAGAAGCAAGCACATGTTTATAAATCTGTAATTGTTATTATCACAACAAAATTAATCATACAAAAATAGATATGCACCTTTTAATGTTTTGAATTGGCACTGAAACCAAAAGTTGGAAAGGATGGAACACTACTTAGTGACAATAGATTTTGGTGAGAAGTGGGACAAGAAGTTTTAAAGAGCGTATATGATCTAGGAAAAGTATGAAGAATTATTGTTATGGAGACTGGAACTATTAGCATAAGAAATATGGCTAATATCAACGATGGTAAATTTGTAGTTTGAGCATTAGTAGTGTAGTGTGGTGTTATAATTCGTATTAAGGTTTAACAATAGACTAGGGTAATGAATAGAAGTGAGAAGGTGTTGTTGATCCAGATGATTTTCTACGGAGAAAAGAAGAATTTCTATAAATAATGTGAACCAAAAACAGATCACGCAGATAATTGGCACAACGATGTTGGTGGAAAAAGCAAAAAGCAAGACCACTGATATAAATGAAAAGCTTCAATAAATTGAAGCCATGATAATTCAAGGGGGTGGGAAAAAATAGTTGACCAGTTACTGTTATTTTTCCAGGGAGGAACATTGTAGTAGGACAAAGTTCACAGTCTAGACTTACTGAGTGTAGGAATAAGTGATTAGCTGATGGAGAAACATTTCTTGGGTCAAAATTCACAGACAATACATGATTCGGTAGTACTACAGTTTAAAATTGACTAACAAAGAGCATCATGACTAAATGTTCAAGGAAAAAATTAGGTTGTGGGCCAACTTGCATTATTAAGTAGTCTAGTTGGCATATTTCTGCAGCATAATCAACATTTTAGACAGACTATTTTCTTTATATGAGTTGGAGTTATCTTGTATGAGCCAACTTGGGATTTCCCAGGTTCACCTACATTTCGACAGGATGATTTAGAAAAAAAATAGGACATTCTTTTTTGCACAAGGTTCTCAATTTTGATAGGCTACTTTTAGATGTTCATTAATTTAAGTACAAAGTGATTTTCAGATTGTAGTGTAGTCTTGAGGGTGACTTTCAATCCTCTTGAGAATCGATCTCAAGTTTTACAAGAAGATTTAATATTTTGCAGTCTTCTTACATAAATTTTCAAACTTGCAACAGATTATGGAGCCCAAATCTAAGATGTATAGGGTTATAAACATCTCTTGCAATCCATTTTCGGGGTTTAGAGAGGCTAGAATAATATTTACATGTTAACTCCTTCACTTTCCAATTGAAGAATAATTTCATTGAAGAACTTCAATTGGTGATAGAGTAAATCATAAATGAATGAACTGGAAGATAGCATGGTTCTCGGTCTTTGATATGTATCCTCCATGCACTTTCAAAATTCAATCTTAGAGTAACTCGTTCTCTCATTCTTATTTAAACCTCATGCTTTGCATCACAAACACAGTCCAAATGATACATGACATGTAAATGATCTTTGTTTTCACATTGCAGTGTGGAAGGAAGGAAGACACCAAGCATATTTTTTTGTAGTGTAGCTTTTCTAGTTCCTTTTGGAGGGGCATCATCCTTCATTTTTCCTCTATGATTTCCTTCCCTTTCCACTGGAGGGTAATTCCTTTTGGTAGTACAACCTTATGATCAGGGCTTTGAACATTTTGGCATTTGCTTAGAAGAACAACTGTCTATTTTATCTACTCTAATCAGTATAAATTTTCCTTTTAAGATAAAAAATTACAATGGGAAGATTGGCTTTTCATTAGCTCTTGAATGAACTAGAAATTCAAATCATAGATGAAAAATTTTATGAAAGATCACCAACATCACAATAAATCGTGATGTCAAAAAAAAATGAAAACTTGTGCAGAAAAAATTGTGACATTGCGATATTTTTGAAAAATATCCCCGAGGCTGTGAAAAACACTAATATGAACCCAATTTTTGAAATTTTCAGGTGATTTTCCTCAGTTTATTTCTGTTTGAAGCCATAACTGGTGATCTTAAATTTTAATATTAATATTTAGTGTTATCTTTTATCTTTCCTTTTTTTATCCTCTTAGTAAAAAGGGAGTCTTGAAGTCATTGTTTGTAAGACAATTGTTTTCAAGGAATGGCATTTGAGATCAAAAGGTTGTTGAAAATATACGAAGCCATTTGCTTGGATTTTTCAAGGGATTTTCAATCCATATTAGAAAATGTATGACACTATTGGAAATATCCTCATAAATATGATTCGTTGTAATATGTAAGTTTGGATTTTAAGTGGATAGCTCATAAAATGATGAAAAGAAATTATGTAAATGATGATGTAGCTCATTGTTGTATTTGTTCCAGGTATGTAATACAAATATCTCACTAGATTTCACCCTACAACAGGTCAGCAGTGCATTTCAAGGTGAAACCGATCAGAAATGTCATTCCTGGTTGTGTTTGTTAATTTTTGACTCGTTGCATGTTTTGCGAGAAATTGTTTGCATTTCCTGAGAAGTGTGGGATTTTTTAAAGAAATGAGGCACATTTATCAATAAATGCAGGCAGACTGCCAAATGTATAAAAAAACATATAGACAAAGGGAGACAAATACTAATCCTAACTTGATAACTCCATATTATCCCACTAGCATATCACTTTGCCTGCATAGCTTTTTTACTGTAAGAGCATATGAAAGGCATGTTTGTTATTGATTTAATGAGTTCCTGAAGTCTGAGAGTGAGTGAGTTGAAACTTGAGGACACTTGCAAATTTTTTTGTGCCCATTGTTTAGTTCCATTATCACCTGTCACATTGTCTGGATACAACTTCTTGTTAGAGTTTACTTTTTAATCCACTAAAAAGTAGTTTACCGCAAGACGCAAATCACAGTTGATAAAACATCCGAAGGAAAATTATCCAAACATCAATCGATATAGATTGATATATTTTTTCACAGAGATAGCTAGATTTAGATACAAATAGATTGATATGGAGATAAATGAAAAAACTTTAAAATCAAACAAGAAAATAGCCATCCTTTAACTTGATTTACATTTAAAATGTTCAATGTGAACATTGAAATTTTCAAACTTATACTAATTTCTTAGGAATGTCTTTCAAGGAAAAAAAGGGGTGGTATAAGCATCATCAGATCATATTTCTCTATGTCAATAAGACTTCTTTTATCTGAGACATGTCACACAATGAACCAAGAAATCAAATTCCTTAATACTCAACTTATAACATATTCAACGTCAAATCAAAAATGGTATTGACATGTAATGAATAATAAGACATATATGTGAACTAGATATTACATATGGAAATCACTGAGTGATGTTACCACCCTTTGCTTCTCATTAAACCCATCAAAAGTATTGAGATCTTACCAAAACATGGATCAATGTGTTTTCTCTTTTCTTTTTCCTGGAAAAATCAGCATGAGTAGCCAGTACATATTGATAGTCGACCATTCCTGCACAAGCAATAGGGATAACATAGGGTCTTTTCAATATTTTCATCTCAAAGATATTAAGTGATGGCTACATTGTAGCCCTAACAGAATATTCAAAACACTCAGGAATGAAACTTACACAAATGAACAAATGAAACATCAATGTTATCCATCCATTGAACTTACACTTTCAAATGATCACTGTAAAACGATCTTCCTTATGCACACCATCGAAAGAAATCTCACCGTCTACTTCTTTGCTTCTATTGCTAGTTGGATCTACTTCACAGGGAGATGTCAAACCCATAGTAATCACTAGAAATAGATAAAAAAAGTTTTGATCAATAAATTCTTAATAAAAGGCCAGGATTTGATTGGTGGGGTTGGCTTTTTGGAAACTTACCCACAAGCAAGAAATGCATTCGTTTACAATGTGGGGTTTCAATTATTCTTTTGTGAAGGTTCATTAGGCATAGTAACGTGTACACACACACGTTACTATGCCTAATGACCCTTCACGAAAGAATAATTGAAACCCCACATTGTAAACGAATGCATTTCTTGCTTGTGGGTAAGTTTCCAAAAAGCCAACCCAACCAATCATATATATATATATATATATATTGATATTGATATCTAATCTCCCAGAGATCATGTGTGGAAACTATTTGATTTTTATCATCTAAATGTACTTGAAGTGTTGTAAATTTTTCACTATCGAATTTGTCGTAACAAATTCACAAATTAGTGCTCCATTCATTCGAAGTACTCTAAAGGGCATAATCATGAACCCCTCTCCCTTTGGTCGAGAAACTACGTACTTCAAGGAGCTCTTGCTTTTCAGGCTCATCACATTTTATTTGTTTCACTGAGTTGTCGGGGGAAGCCTTGAGCATATAAACCCAATAAAATAAGGGCAATTGATTATGTTATTAAGTGAAATGTTTTTCCCTCGATTCAGATGTGATAAAATATGTGATTTATCCCACACAAATGGCGATCTTGCAGTATAGAAGAAGCCGAATCTGTTGTCAATTCATTTCATATACTTGGATTTAGATCTCATAATTTTGAAAACAAGAGATGATAAAATTACTATGATTGAAATTACATTTAACATTTCTCTTGATGCTGTCTTTTGGAGAATTTCCTATTGGAGACCTACTTTCCATTAAATAAAAAATTTTCTTGAATATAAAATTTTGAACTCAAATGCCATGGAAATATCATTGGATTTTTAAGAAAATGAATAAAGAAAGAGGTGTTCTCACCTTATAAATTCCTTCAGTACCTGCAAGGGTTTCAATATCTCAAGGGTAATTTATAGAAAAATATGTGGTGTCTGGTATCACTCTTGAGAGGCTTCCCTCCTCAATTACTCCCATCCCTACACCATTCACAACACGTCGTGATGCTTAGAAGCCCACATAAACCCTCTTCAAGAATTTTTGGGTTTGGATTTGGCATGCAAACTGCTCTTTTTCAAATTCCTTTTACTTCCACAAATTCTAAAGAATTCCTGCATTCTGCATATGAGAACCAAATGTCCACAATATAAAGTTTAGCATGGTGTATGTACCTTCCATTTAAAATAAATTATTTGGATAATTTTCTTGAAAAGGAGCGTCAAATCGGGATGGATAAAGTTGGGGAACACTCTATGGATCGTGATATATATCATATATAACTATTATTGGATTATATATATATTATATATATATATATATATAATATATATATATTATATATATATATGATTTAGTAGTTTTTTTTTTTAATCATGATTAATCAGTAGCTTGTTGGAGTTAGAGTGATTTGAGCAAGGCCTAAGATCAAACTTTTTAGTTGCCACTATAACACTCCAATAGTATATCTAACTACCTACAAGTCTAATATAATAGAAGTATATGACTTAGTAAGAACCAAGATGTCCTATATTGACCATGAACAGAGTAAACTCCCTAAGGCTTCCTATTTCATATATCCTCGTCACAATAGGCTTCACATGTTATTTCTGGGAATCAAACATAGGTGGTGAGGGAGTTAACAACCTACATCAACCACCCAATCTACCCTGACTTGACGTTGATTTTATGGTGCTTTCACATCAATGTTAGAATTTTTTTCCAAGTGCATTCACATTAACGTTAATGGGACCTTACTTTGTTCAAAATTTGTGTGTATTTTTGTAACTAATTTTATTATAAGGTAAGGAATCATAATCCTCCCGTTTTCATTTGCATTGGTTTTTCAATGTTTTTCATCAATGAACCCTTCATTAGTTTAAGCTAAGTATGACATTTATTCTTTCCAATAATTAGTTGTAATTTTTTATCATCAGTATACATAAGTTTTACATTACTTAAAGCCTAGATAAATGAGATTTAGTCTTGTCAAAATATTTCAGAAATAAATTGTGTAAATGTTTACCATGCCCGACATTTCGGGTAGACACTTCACCCATCATCAGGGACTAGAAATTAAGCAAATGATACTATTATCTTGTCCATACTTTATCGATTTTCATTTATGACATGCTTCTTTTTTGTAGGTCCTGTTAGCACTTGAGATTTCACCTAGGCTGAGATAGACAAACCTCAAAGCTACATCAAACCATTTCAC